>JBBBDQ010000293.1:12827500-12852500 GCA_037127315.1 Ascarosepion bandense | reverse complement strand
TCTCACTTTAACTGAGAAGGTTCATGCCGATTTCGAAATTTCGTGAGGACAGTGTCATGATATTTCCGCATCTGGGCTGGCCGATAAATAAAGTCACCATAAAAGTATCCTCACGAAACATCAAAGTCAGCATGAACCTGCTCAGTTAAAGTGACAAATTCTTTGCACTAAACCTATCAACGCTCTAACTCCACCACGATATAGAGCACTTTACGAAAAAAAAACATACTTGCCAAAAGATTTTATCAGTAGAACTACTAAAAAAACAACAATCTTTACGCTAAACATTATCATAATTCAACAATATATATATATATATATATATATATATATATATATATATATATATATATATATATATAAGAAAAATTAAGGCAGACACGTTATTTCATGGTAAATCGGAAGTATACGCCTTTTTCAGGCGAACCATCATCAGCTTACGTCTTTATTGTACAAAAGATTTTACACGAATCATTTGTGCAATAAAGACGGAAGTTGATGATGGTTCGACTGAAACAGGCCTATACCTCCGATTTACCATGAAATAACGTGTCTGCCTTAATTTTTCTTATATTTGCTCTATATGTATTTATATACATATATATTTAGAGCTCTCTGACAGTGTTATCCTACCACTGTATGTACAGGATACTTCTTTGGATTCTTCTATATCTACACCTCATGTTGATATATATATACATGTGTGAAAAAAATAAGTAAAGAACAGGTAGGTAAAAAGTGTCTTTAGTCTAATATGTTTCACTTTAACAAGCTTCTTCAGAAATTTTTTTGATGACGAATGATTGAAAAACCTTTTTAAAACAACCTTTTAAAAATACGAGACAGTGTATTGACTGAGATTTGATTTCATTGGTCAGATACGTATCACGTGTAATAAAGCAATGGATGAATTTTTTAAATACAAAGGAAAAACTTATGTCTGTTTAAGTGTGTATGCTACGTGTAATAAAAACACTAGATGATTATTATGAATGTAAGTATATATATATATGCAACATTAATGCGTGTCAAGCGTATTTAAACTATAGACGAATTAATTAATGTCAGTAACGTTAGTATACGTGTGAATGACAACATTTCTCTTTAAAAGTTGTAGCGAGATAATATATAAACGTGTCATATATATAAGACTAGTAGTATAGCCCGGCGTTGCTCGGGTGTAATGAAAGCTTCAAAACTAATCCATGGTCCTGGAGCTCAGACTCAGCCTGAAGAATATTTGTGTGAAGTTTGCTGAGAATCTGATAAAAATTGTGGATTTGTATAAAAGACATACAGACAGATAAATAGACACACACACAAACATCTTGCCTTATATTATCGATTTTCTGCATTGTTGTAAGAGCTGCAAACTTGAAACTTCTGAATATCGTTTATTATGTCTTTGTCTATGAGTGTATCAAATTTGATTAAATCGGACCACACCTTCTATAACCCGATTTTTTCGATTATCGATTTTTGATATTTAATGGGGGTACCTCAACACAAAACCTAGCTAAGAACACTCGCAGACGCTTATAGTACTACTGTGTAAATTTTCAAGAAAATCGGTTCAGCCGTTTCGGAGTCTATAGGTAACGAACACACTCACACACACAGTTCTATTTATAAATAAGTTTAGATTAAGCATATTCCTTTTCATAGGTCCAGCACGTTTCTATCTTTAACCTCAAATCTTCGTTCTGATTTTGTAACCACTTAGCTACCTCTATCATATAGTTTATTATTTTTTCTTATCTCTAATGGAATATAATTAGGGAGCGTGCCAAGCTCGAGAACCCCCTGCTGTTCTAATTCCCCAATATATATAAAATGCATCCGCCTGTTTTAAGCCGGTCTGTGTATTTATTCTGCTGTTTTGATTTCTTCAAAAATCAACTGATCGATCCGACATTTGATAGGAGTGTCTGGATATTAACTGTCAGTCTGATTCGATTCGACTTTTACCTTTAAGCTCGAAAGCATATCGAAAGTGCGTATGGAATATTTCAGTAGAGTTGGTTATTTCACGTTTCCGCGCTGACTGCAAACTAATAGAACTTCAGCTACTCAAGGCAGAAATAGGGGAATAGTTTAAGCTAAGCGTAATTTAACCAAGCGTAATTTGGTCTGCTACAGAGTCAATTGTGGAGCGGTAAATATCTTCTTCTATGTGTCTTGTCCTTTTAGGACGTAGACCATCATAGCCTTCCACGTCTCCCTATCCCTGGTGGCTCTTAGCACACTTTCTCCCACAAAGCCCCGTTTTGTCATCAACCTGCTCAGGCCCTTCAAATATGTTATCTTCTGCTTTCCTCTGTCTCTTTTTTCCTCTATCTGGCTTGTTAGTATCAGGTTTTCCAAGCCCTTCTTCTTCATTGCATGTCACAAGAACTTTAGTTGTCTCTTCATTATGCTCAGTATTAATTTCCTTTTCGTTTCCATCCTTTTCAAATCCTCCACATTGCTCACATGCTCGGTCCATGACATCTGCAGCATCCTTCTGCAGAACCCCATTTTAGTTGCTTCAAGTTTTTCCTTCATTTTCAAAGATATTGTCCAGCATTCAGTCAGTCAGTTTAGGTGCCATACGTGATACACGCTTGGGCGACCATGTCTCGAAAGAGACATGACTGACTGGACAGAAGATTATCCCGCAGTAGGTTGCCATTGCTTTCTGCGGTAGACTGGTTGCCGACCAAAGCTATAGAACCCAATCTGTCCTGCTATTTAACCCATAACTGGAAGGAAGAGACGGATTAATACCTTTCCCAAGGGTATTTGCACGTAAGTGAATACAATGGATTCAGCTGGAATTCGAAATCGGCTCCCCGGTTTCTCGTTCCGAGCTGATATCCACTGTACCAACTGCCATATTAAAGAACTAACATCACATAGCAATCCAGTACTCTGTTTTTTTGTTTCTAGTAAAAGTTTCCTGTCTCTTAATACTTTACTCAGCTTCTGGAACGCGTTCATTCTAATCTCTCAATGGCAGCGAATGATTGGAACTCGCGTTGGCATCTTCCTATTTCAAAATATTTTCAGTTCTCTATTTCTATTATAATTTAATAATGTAAGTTTGATGGTAGGAGATAATTGTTAAAAAATTAATTACTATGTAACAGTAAATATATGAATAAAAAGCAACAGCAGCAGAGACAGAAACACCATTGAAAATGGATACAGAAATGACCGAAGGCGCTTGGGATGAGAAAAATTATGGATAATTTTTATATCCATTATTATAAACGGAAAAATATTACGATCCTGGAAAAATTAAATAAAATCCTCCTAGTCGGCCGTCCTCAATGAAACACATACACACACACACACACACGCACACCACACATACATACATACATACACACACACACACACACACACATATATATATATATATATATATATATATGTATATGTATAATTTCAGGTAAACAAAAACCAACAGTTTTACAATTTCGAGTTCTCCGGCATTTACACACACACACACACACACACACACACACACACACACACACACACACACACACACACAGAGGCACACACACACACACACACACACACACACACACACATATATATATATATATATATATATATATATATATATGTGTGTGTGTTTTTCCTTTACACATTAAGACAGTATACGTGGATTATCATTATGCTATATATATATATATATAGAGAGAGAAAGAGACACAGAGAGAGAGAGAGAGAGAGTACTGAGAAGTTTTCTACCCTACCCACTTCTCAAGATATCATCAAATCATGAAAAAATCATTTTTGTTTCTTCAAATTACTTCTTGGCCAGAACGGGACCTGTTTAGCTGAGCGGATTCATTAACTGAACACGATCAGTACGTTCATATCGTCGGTCAAGATGACATGAAATTTCGTGCTAGTTCAACTTCCGAGAACTTTCCAAACGTTTAATCTACCCAATTTCAATCACAAGACTTAGGTCAACACTTTTCAACGCTGCTATACGCTGGGATCGTCTTGACAAAACCATCAAGAAATCAGTACTTTGAGCATGGTGAGGAAATCTAACCTTCTCAGCCAGGCGCTCACATGACCTGAACTTATAAAACTATCTACACGTTTTCCATTTTCTCATCGGCCAAATCATTTACTCGCCTTTTTTCGTCTCATTAGAGGAATTCAGTTTCGATTTCGCATCTTGAGCCGACTTTATCTCGAGTTCATCACAATGGTAGATAATCAAGCTAGGGTTCAGCAGTTTCCAATTTGAACCGCCTCACACGACCAAGTTGCAGTCCGTCCACTTGAACCAGATGTTCTCGACACGAGGCTGATTAGATTAGGAGGCGGAAGGGTCAGCAATAACGTCGTCTACATGTCCATTGTCCCCCACTGCAGTGTCGCTGTTTGAAGGCAGGGGCCCTGAACATCGCAATAAAGTCCCGCCCATCTCCCGTGAAACTCAGAAAACAAAAAGTTCACATGTACCGATCTTTTTCGTCATATTATGCAGTGCAGATCCTGAGCTCCTGACCGAAACATTTCACACTGATATCCTCGTTCATCGCCTATTGATCCGTTCTCGACCAAGAGTTGCCGAACTTACACGCTTGATTACATCCCTTTACTATCAAATAGTTCAATGGGCCAACCAAAGGTCTTTTCTTTACAAATTTAATTCTTTTTTTTTTTTTGCTGTCTTTCTTCAGTCCAACTTTATTTTTCTCATTTTACATTCAGTGACGTTTTTTAGCAATTTTTATTTCCTTTTGTCTTTCGTTCGATTCTGAGCTTTTTATTCTAATTTATAGATTTTTCTTTTCATTTGTTTGGTATTGCTTTCTTTTTACGTTCTTCCTTCTTTTTTTTTCTATCTATTTCTTTTTTTTCTTTTTCACTTTTTGGGGGATTTCTTTCTTCATTTCTGATAAATTTCTTCTTTTTGCGTTTTTGTTGTTATATTTGTATTAACTCCCCTCCTTTTTTTTCGATTTCACATTTTTCATTTTTCTTTTAATTCTCACTTTTTATTCTCATTTTTAATTTTCTTTTAATTCTCATTACGATTTCCCTTTCAACTATTCTTTCTTTCTTGCCTTTTTCTTGTTATTTATGCTTCATTCCCTCTTTTTTCTTTCACTTTTTTCCTTATTTTTTATTTCAGTTTTCTTTCTTTCTTTTTTCTTTATTCCTTGTTTATCTTTCTTTCATTCTTTTGTTTATTGTTTTTGTTTTTGTTTTCGTTTTTTTTTTTTTTTTTGCTTTTATTTCTCGATTCTACAATTTCGTTTCTTTGTATTCTTTATTATTTTATTTTATTTTTACTTTTTTACATTTTTTTAAACTTTTATTTTAGCCTTTTTTTCCATCCTTCATTGTATATTTTTATTTTTCTTCTTTTATATAATTCTTTTTCTTTTCTGTTTGTTTTTCTATTTTTTTTTTTTTTGGCTTCCTTTTTAGTTTTCTAAATTTTTTCCTTTTCTACCTTTTTATAATCACAATTGTATTATCCTGATACACATTCCACGATATTTACTCCACTTTATGGCATACACCATGAAATCAAGTTAGCAGAAATGGGTGAGGGAAGACTGTATTGCGCCCAAATAAGTTCAGATTTAAAGTTATAAATACTGTGGTTGTGTAGACGTTAACCTTCTAAATATAAAATTTGTGTCTACCCATTTTAAAAACTAGTATTCGCAATCCTGGCTTTTTAGCTAAATTACAAATATCGACTTCTGTCACCAATAGCAAACAAGCTATAGTCTCACTCACACGATTTGTTTTATTCTATTCTACTGGAAACAAAGAGTAATTAAGTGCTACGTAATATCAATACTCGAGAAACCGGGGAGCCGAGTTCGAATTCCAGTTGAATCCATTGTATTCACTTACGCGCAAATACCCTTGGGAAAGGTATTAATCCATCTCTTCCTTCCAGTTATGGGCTAAATAGCAGAACAGATTGGGTTCTATAGCCTTGGTCGGCAACCAGTCTACCGCAGAAAGCAATGGCAACCTACTGCGGGATAATCTCCTGCCCAGTCAGTCATGTCTCTTTCGAGACATGATCGCCCAAGCGTGTATCACGTATGGCACGTTAACTGACTGAATATCAATCCTCTGGACAGTTAGCTCCCAGATAAAGACGAGATTAGAGGCAACAAAATGGGATTCGATAATAGGTACTGAATATTTTTACTTACAATCAGAAATAGTTGTCATACCTGGGGTTAATAATGAGGAAAGAGTGCACGTAGAATATGACATACACAGGACATTGAAAACAAGAGAAGAAGCAAGAAGTGTCAAGCAAGCTACCTAATCAGCTTGTTTAAATGGACGGAAGAATAGGGACTGAGAGGAATATTAAGTGGGAAAACGTTGTATATAATTGGGTAGGACAGGATGTTGCGGAGAGCCATGGCTATACACGTACTGAATGGATATATTGAATCAAAATTTATTCTCTCTTTTCTTCACTTTATTCTAATTGCTGAACTCAGTTTCTATATCTTTCTCTCTGTATACTGCTTTGGAAACCTCGACGTTGAAAAGTGAGTTCGATTCTCACTGGGTGCCTCACACTTTTGGCCTGGTGCTCTGAGAAAATCATCATTTAGGTACCTCAACGTGGTGTAATGGTTAGCAGGCTTGTCTCGCTAGAACCTTTGACAACTGAGTAGAGAGTCCGATTATCAATGGGTACTCCTTACATTCGGCTTTGTGCCACATGTAAGCGGCACTTAGAAAATTAACTCTTCTTTTTTCTTGGGCACCTTGATGTGGTGTAATGATTAACAAACTTGTTTTGATAGAACCTATTACAACTTAGTTGAGTGTTCGATCTTCACTGGGTACCCCTTAGTTTCGACCTTGTGCTAAATCTAAGGGGCGCTTAAAAAAACGAGTGTTTCTCTTTCTTTATTTTTGTGGAATAACTAATACCTCCCCGGCAGCCCAAATTAACTAGGCCAGACGCCTTAAATAAAAGACTCCAAGTGAGTGAAAAAAAGTAAAAAGTAGTTCTTTGGATTCCAGACAAGAACATTTCTAACGGACGTCACGGCGAGTAACCTGCGCTATACTTGATATTATAATCTCTAGAAATATATTATAACACTTTATAAACAAATATTACGCCAATAAGATTGTTTAGTCTCTTTATTTCATTCCCGATTTTTCTTCCTTCCTGCTTTTCTTCTCTTTCGTTTTAGCCTTTCTCTCTTTTCTTTTGTTTATTGATTTCTCCCCATTTCTTTCATCTTGCTTTCGGTTGGTGCTCGTGGTCAAATCACGGATTCGATCGCAGTTATTTCAAAATGACTGACGCCTTCAAGAATTTGATTAAACCCACAGTAAAAAATAGAAGCCTATACCCAGCAATGTTTCTCTTATAGCAGCCACAATATATCAATTTTATACAAAGGAAATGATTGCGCTGATTCATCGAATACATCCAATTCTAGAGCAGTCCTTCCAATTCTTCTTTCAATCGAATGAACACATTATTCTAGACTTAAAACAAAACCGAATCTTTCAATCTTATACGTATGGTTTCTTCATATGCGAAACTGATTCGTTCGTTAGAAAAAGTTGCTTTGTTTTCAGTTTAATAAATGACCCAAACGGAAAATGAGTAAGTCGAGCAAGAACAATTTTCCATCATTTTACAGCATGCAAGGCGACAGAGCCACTAAGACGTAAATGATCACTGAGAGTGAAGAAACTGAGACGTTACTGAGGAGAAAAGGAAAATAAAATAACAAAATTCAGAGACAGAAAATGCAAGGCACTAAAGCTACTAAGAATTAAATGGCTACAGCGAGTGAAAGGAACTGAGAAAACGTTACTAAGGAGAAAAAGCAATTAAAAAAATCAAAGACACAGAAAATGCAAAGCAATAAAGTCTCTAAGACTTAAATGTCTACCGTGAGTGAAAAGAACTGAGCAAAAGTTACTAAGGAGAAGGAACAATATAAAAATCAAACAGATGTAAGGTGATAAAGCCACTAAGACGTAAACAGCTGCTGAGAGTGAAAAGAACAAAAAAATACGAAGAAGAAAGGACAATAAAAACATAATTCAAAGCTACACATGATGTAAGGCGATAAAGCTACTAAGATGTAAACAGGTGCTGAGAACGAAAGAAACTGAGGAAATGTTACTAAGGAGAAAAGACAGTAAACAATCAAAGAGACAGAAGATGTAAGATGATAAAGCCACTAAAACCCATATAGTTACTGAGGTGAAAGAGTTGTTGGTTGTTTTTTGTTATATCAACCTCGGCGGGTCATTTATTGCCAACTAAATTTTATTTATTTATTAATGGTAATACATTTTTCTTTCAACAATTTATTGTTGTTTTTATATAAGTTTTGTGCCTAGTAATAATTTTTTCTTTTCGAATATCAGCATTCATTGGGATATGTTTTTAAGGGCAGGATCCCCAAGTCCTTCCCTGTTATTTAACCCATAACTGGAGGGAAGGGATGGATTAATATCTTTCCCAAGGGTACCAGTGCTTAAGTGAATGCAGGGTATTAAACTGGAATTCGAACTCGTCTCACCGATTTCTCTTTCCGAGCCGATATCCACTGCACCACAAGGCTAAACGCTTACAGCACCTGGTATTCCCAAGCAGTCACCCATCTAAGTACTGACCAGGCTCAACTTTGTTTAATTTCGGTGATCGAGCGAGACCAGGTGTATTCAACGTGATATGACCGTAAGCCAGGTGGAAGAGAATTCAAAGAGAAATACATTGTTGATTGACGTTACACTTTTGCTTTTAAGATCGTCGTTGACAGGCAAGTAAGATGCAGCATAAAACCTTCAGAGGCGAGAAATGTGAAAAAAGAAACTGTTAGTACAGGACTTGATGCTACATCAAATAATTCCAACAGTAAAACGTTGAGACTTAATTGCCAATGTAGTACAAAGAACCTCGACATTTTCGGAAAAATCATTTTTTTAATTCAACCCAAGCAAGGTGGTACCGCCACTGATGTGCAGGGGGCTACATAAGAGAGTTAAAGTTTTAGAGAGGAGGAGAGTGAATACAAATACGAACCAGCTACAGTGGATGAAAGAGAAAGGGCAAGAGAAGGATGTGAACAGAGGCGTGAAGACAGTTGCGAAGGTGGAGAGAAAGGCAAAGAAAAAGACACACTGGGTGATGTAGAAAGGGCTGGAGTTAAAAGGACAAAAAATGGGAATTGACTTTGCATTTAAATTCTTGGAGGTTGTAGCCGTCAGGAAAGCAAGAATATGGAAGGGAGTTCCACAGGCGTGGAGCGCGAGAAAAGATGCTGATGTAGTAGAATTATCGCCTGTATTTGGTTGATCTAACTGTAAAAGGGTGGGACATTGATGCCAGTCTGGTTGCCCGAGTAAATTCTCGTAGATAGGGCACCAATGATCTAAGTTCGTTAGAGCAGGAGCCTGAAAATATATATAGGAAAGACAGAGGAAAGCAACATCCCGGTATTAAAACGTGGTTTGACTAGAATTGCCAGATCGGGACCAATCACATTACAGATTCTCCTTTGATGCCTGTCGAGAACACCGAGACGAATAGCAGGTACGCCTAAACAGATATGACAACAGTATTCCATTATGATAATTAAGAACCTATATAGCAAGCAAACCGCTTACGTATGGATAAGAAATGGAATCAGCAAATATACAAAAATAAAATGAATAAATGGAATCAGCTAATATACAAAAATAAAGAAGGGGTTAAGACAAGGATGTGTTTTCTCACCGGATCTATTCAGCTTATACGACGAAACACTTCTGAGAGAATAAAAATTCTTGCCAGGATTCATCATTGGCCGCCACAATCTCAACAATGTAAGATATTCAAATGAGACAGAACTGATTCCAGAAACTTAAAAGAAATTACAGGACCTCCAACAGAAGGTAGCAACAGAGGCGAGAAGAAAGGACTATGCATAAACTTCAAGAAATCTGAATGTATGCTTATAAAAAAAAAAGAAGACCTTAAAAAGCTAACAGGCTGCAAAAGCTAAAATGCAAAACAAGTAAAGAAATTTAAATGCATGGGAAGCGTTCTGACAGAGGATGGAAAGTATGACAATGAGATCCGAAGACACATTGGCAATGACTCATTTCAAAAGCTAAGCAGAGTAATGAGAGGCAGGAAAATCTCATTGGAAACCAAGAAAAGAGTGATAGACTGCTATGTGATATCTGTCCTTCTGTATGGCAGTGAATGTTGAACGATCTCAAGGATGAAGGAGAGGATTGAGGCAGCAGAAGTGTGGTTCAACAGAAGAATGCTGAGGATACCATAGACTGAAAGCATGAGCAACGATGTGGTGTTGGAGAGGATGCAGGCGAGAAGAAAACTCCTCAGGAAGAGATAGCTGAAATTCCTGTGACACGTACTGAGGAAAGAAGGCCTAGAATATCTAATACACACAGGGTGGATAAAATGAAAGAGAGGCAAGAGAGAGTAGTTCGAGACATATTTGATAGATATGAACAAATGGAAGACAAATAGGGTTTGGGAGAGATACCAAGAGGAAAAGTATTGAGAGTGATAAGGGATAGGATTAAGTAGAGTACATGATTGCCTAGGTCTTGAAGGAATATGGTACCAGAAGAAGGAAAAAATGGTAATATTAGCTTCGTTGACGGAGCAGCCATTCCATAGTCGCTAGAAAATTATCATTCTTCTTCCCCATGTGCCGTGTCCCTTCAGGACGTAAGCGACCATGGATTTCCACTTGGTTCTGTCTTTTGCCGCTCTCAAGAATTTTTCTCTTGACATCTCTTCTATACCCTGCCCCGTTTGACCATTTGCTCTGACCTAACAAGTACGTCTCGTGCTGCTTTCTCCTTCCATTTATCCGACCTGTGAGTATTAAGTTCTCCAGGCCCTCCTTCCTCAACACGTGTCCCAGGAACTTCATTTGTCTCTTCCTGATATTTAGTATTAGTCTTCTTCTCGTTTGCATCCTTTCCAACACCTCATTGTTGCACACGTTCTCCGTCTATGGTATCCATCTGTAAAACCACATTTCTGCTGCTTCAAGCCTCTCCTTCATCTTTGATGAGATCGTCCAACATTCAAGGACAGATATTACGTTGCAATCCAGCACTCTTTTCTTTGTTTCTAATGTGATTTTCCTGTTATTCAGTACTTGGGCTTGCTTCTGAAATGCGTCTTTGGTCATGCCAATAGGTTTTTGATCTCCGTGTCGCATTAAGAGTACATAAAGAAATACGTAGCAAAGGTATACAGGCTAAAGAAAGATGGCTCAACAACAATAGCGCCGAAATTGAGAGAATGAGCACAACAAATAATAGGAGAAATGCACAAAAAACATAAAGGAACTAACAGGGCAAAAGACATGCCCAGCATTTGGATGTGTAAAAGCAAAATATGGCACACTAATAATAGAAAAAGAAAATTATTATACGTATCTGTTAACCCTCTAGGGCCATTCGTTTCATATTTGATACAGTATGAAAACAAGCCCTGAAAGTAATATTTTCCTGAAAAATTTTTTAAGAGAAATATTTTATAAATTTCAAATGAAAGCAGTACTGACTGCTCAGTCAATGAATACTAAATGTTTCCTTATAGGGAAATACCAAATTTCATAGGGAAATACTGTATCAAATATGATACGAATGGCCCTAGAGGGTTAAAACAATTTTATCAGAAACATAGGGTTTTCGTTCCAGAGTATTGAGAGAGACAGAAAGATTTAGTCTAAAACAAAGAAAAGCGCACTTGACTGTTATGTGATAGCTTACGGTATATCACGTTAAATATACTGGTTCTCGTTCGATCACCGAACTTAAGCAACGTGAGCCTGGTCAGTACTTGGGTGACCGCTTGGGAATACCAGACGCTGTAAGCGTTCAGTGACGGATGTGCGTTGTGGTGCAGTGGATGTCGGCTTGGAAAGAGAAATCGGTGAACCGAGTTCGAATTCCAGTTGAGTACCATGCATTCACTTTAGCACTTCCCTCCAGTTATGGGTTAAATAACAGGATGGGACCTGGAGGCAACCCATCCGTGTTGGTGTCGCAATAAAAAACACCCTAGGTAGCCCTGGCGAAGCATCAAGTATTCAGCTATTTAGCAAGATTATGAATTTCGCTATAAACTGCGCCAGGTTCCAAATGCACAGGGAATACCGGAGTTTGTGTAGTGAGTTCTATCTCGGTCGAGGCCGCAGAACGTCGACGACGACATTATGTGATATCTTTCCTGCTTTATGGCGGTGAATGCTGGACGTTCTCTTCTAAGATGAAGGAAAGACTCAGAGCAACAGAAATTATGCTGAAGATACCGTGAACCGAACGTGTGAGCAGCGATGAGGCTTCCGAAAGAATGGAAACGAAAATGATATTTATACTTAATATCAGGAAGAAACAACAAGACCTCCTCCAGAAAGTAGCGAAGGAAAGCGAGAAGGACTCAATATAAACTACAAGAAAATTGAATGTATGCTCCTCAGCAAAATGAGGAATCCAAAATAGCAATTATAGGTGGAGGAGACTAAAATCAAACCGGTACAGAAATTCAAACGACGTGTTCTAACGACGGGAAGTGAGGCAGTGAGATCTGAAGGCGAATTGGTATGGCCAAGGGTGCATTCCAAAAACTAAGCAGAGTATTGAGAAACAGGAAAATTTCTTTAGATACAAAGAAATGAGTATTTGATTGTTATGTGATATCTATCCTTCTATATGACAGCGAATGCTAGACGATCTCCCCAAAAACATGAAAGAGAGACTCAAATCAGTAGAAATATGGTTCTACAGAAGGATGCTGAGAATGGCATAGACCGAACAAGGGTTCAACGACAACGTTTTTGAGAGGATGCAAACGAAAAGGAAACATCCTTATCATCAGAAAGAGAGAGCTGAGGTTTCTGTGACACGTAATGAGGAAGGAGAGTTTAGAGAATCTAATACTCACAGGTCGATGAGAGGGAAAGAGATTCAGGGGAAAGCAACGCTAGATATATGAAGGGCTTGAGCAGGTGGATGGCGGAGCAGGGTTTGAGAGTGATACCAAGAGAAAAATATTAAGAGCGACAAGGGACAGGGGAAAGTAGATGTCCATGATCGCCAACGTCTTGAATGGACGTTTCATAAATAAGAAGCTGTTATCACTATTTTCAGTATTTGGGACGTTGTGGAGTAATTAGCCATGTTTAAGTATAATCAACAAAATGCTTAGGCAAACAATATATATGCAAGATAGAAATACGCAAAGCAACAGCAATAAGGTAAAAACTTCACAAACTCAGAATGATGTTCATACACGAAAGGGATACAGTCAAGTGATTATAGCGTTCTGACTTCAAGAATAGAAAGAACAAAAACATGGCGAATGAGATCGAAACGTAGTCAATTTTTATTGGTTAGGAAGAAATTCCAGCATACTATCAGTCTATAAATGTGGGGAAGGTATTTGCGGTGCAGTGGTTATCGACTTGGAACGAGAATTTAAAGAGCCGAGTTCGAATTTCAGTTGAATTCCTTGCATTCACTTACGCGCAAATACCCTTGGTAAAGGTACTAATTCGTCTCTTCCCTCTAGTTATAGGTTAAATAACGGAACAGATTGGGTCATATAGCCTTGGATGGCAACCAGTCTACCGCAAAAAGTATGGCAACCTACTGCGCGATAATCTTTTGCTCAGTCAGTCATGTCTCTTTCGAAACATGATCTCCCAAGCGTGTATCTCGTATGGCACTTGACTGACTGATTGATCTTTTTAGTGGACCATTTCTATGTGATTGGGCAAATCGACGTGGTGTAATTGTTAGCAAGCTTGGGTCATTGTATAGAATCATTACAATTGAGTAGTGAGTTCTATCTTCCCTTGCTGTCCCCACAGTGTGCTTAGAAAAATCATCATTTCTGTGTGATTGAAACTAACAGGCGTTGGGTTACGTCGAATGTCAACATTTTGATTACGTCATTATTATTAATTACATGTGCTATCCATTTTAACTGTTGCTGCTGTTGGGAATCCTCAAGTGTTGTGGTTTCCATTACTAGCTAGGGTTCTTTGATTGTAATAATGTAGCGCCAGTCCACGACGTTTTAAATAAAGCAATATTTGTTGTTTTATACATTTACATATTTCATACATTATTTTTAATCTTAATTAACAAAAGCGTGTGACATATAAAAAAAGACTGACGTATCGACAAAAAGTTGGAGTGAGTCGTCATTATGTAAACAGATGTGTGGGATTTCGTTTTTCTAGGGTCATGCAGAATGTTCATGTTGTTTCGCACCGTTGAGATCTCTATCTTGTCCTATGCTTGCGAGATATGAATCTGTATCGAAAAGACCTGAAAAAGCTTGGAAGATTTCAACAAACCAAGTTCCAGCAGATTCTCAAAATCAAGTAGCAGGACCGATGCACCAACCCCGAAGTTCTTAATTGCTCGCAAATACCGAGCATTGAAGCCACCATCCTCAAATCTTGCTTTATGTGTTATCCAAATGACCCTTTGAAGACTCCCGAGGAAAATGCTTTACTGCCAGCTCGTCAAAGGTAAACGACATCAGTCAGTCAGTTAAGTGCCATACATGATACACGCTTAGGCGATCATGTCTTGAAAGAGACATGACTGACTGGGCAGAAAGTTATCCCGCAGTAGGTTGCCATTGCTTTCTGCGGTAGACTGGTTGCCGACCAAGGCTATAGAACCCAGTCTGTCCTGCTATTTAACCCATAACTGGAAGGAAGATATGGATTAATACCTTTCCCAAGGGTATTTGAGCGTAAGTGAATACAATGGATTCAACTGGAATTCGAACTCGGTTTCTCGTTCCGAGCCGATATCCACAAAGCCTGAAATCTCTAGCCAAGACCATCACCCATCGTACCATGAGATCAATGCCTGATTGTTCCATTCAAGCATTATGTATTTTCGCGTGATACTAGATTGGCATCAAGGTTCCACCTTTTTACAGTTGAAATAGTTAAATGTAACCCCCTCTTGTAATAGTTTCGTTTCACGAACTTCTCGTTTGTTTCACGCATTTCCGTTTGTTTGTTTCCCTACAATCTCCAATTTTTTGCATGCAACGTCAATTGCCACCTTCTATCCCCTTCTTTGCCATCCATCTTCGACATCCTCAGCATCATTCTCTCTCTCTCTCTCTCTCTCTGTCACTGTAACCCCCTACGCATCAGTGACGGTCCTGCTTTGCTTGAGGTAAAATGTTTACAAAAAAAGATTATTTCAATACTACTTTATTTGTTGTTTTTTTTTTTTCCAATTCAAAATTGACTATCTCCTTAGAAAGAAAGTTTTAAATTACTGAATTCCCGTCAAATCTGCATTGTAAAAAAATAATGCCAGACATCATCTTTCTTTGGAGGCCCGACAAAAATTTCTACAAATTGGCTCGAATGTGTTACGCCAACTGTAAAAAAGCCGAAGAGGGTTATAGAGTAAGAGACATACCTTATCCGTATATGTGCAGAATAAGAGACACACATCCGTATATTGCGTAAGATAACTGTTAAACTATGACTTAAACAGATTAAGATTTTAGAGTTCAGGGAAGCAGGCTCTTATGAGTGGCTCCTCAAGGTTCGTTGGAAGAAGTGTAACGTATATCACACAAGGAGATATGAAAGGAATGAAGCTGATTCGTTACAATATGCTTGGTATGGCGGTCCTTAGTCATGAAGGTTTAAGTTAGTTTTATCTGGATACTTACCGTGAATACTTGCGACGTCTGGACTATGATAACACGGGGTTATTAACAAGGACGCAAAGATGCTTTTGGACTTCATCCAGGATTGAAAGTGAAGACAGAGCGGTTGCCTCTTATGTATGGCAGCAGTAATCTACTTTTGGGCTTGACTGGCTCTAGTAAAGATAGAGAAGAACAGGAGTGAATTACTGGGCTGCCCTAAAAGTTCATGCCAATTTTCACTCGTTCATTTTCCAACACATCAGATGTATTAACAAATATGATTACATTTCCGATTAGAGCACACATCAAACTATCTCCTCAGAAAGAATGTTTTTTTATTGTTCCCTCCTACGAGGAATGGACTCTTCCTCTTGTTATATGTGATTACCTGCGTTACTTGCGAGAGCAGTTAACAACAGCAATTAACGAAGGCAGTTTGCGACAGCTACTAATCAGGCAATAAGCAGCGTAATAATACCTTCGTACCTACTCATTTCTAGTTACTTATTATTAACACTTCCTTTGAATATCTTGTTTCATGTTATACTAATGTACTGTTTTGAAACTACCTCTTGTGTTCCGTGTCTTACTTCCGGACAAAACCGGTCACTACAACTTTGCGGTGAAGTTTTGTCAACTTCTCAACAAATTGGCGACGAAGATCCATAACAGATTTAAATTACTGAATACCCGTCAATTTTGCATCCCAATGAAAATGGAAAACTATAATGTGCATTTTAGATACTTGATGATTTTTTATCTCCAAAAAGGTAGAAATACTTCGAAAACAGCTAAAAAGTATATGCTGTGTATGGTGACGGTACTTTAGCTGACAGAATTGTACGGAAGTGGAGATATAGTCTTATTAATTAGGAACGCTCAGGCAGACACCCCCCCCACTACAAATGACAATCAAATTAAGACATTGACTGAGAATAACCCGCGTTATACAACGCTAGAATTGGGAGAAACACTAAATTTTTCAATATTCATCAGTACTCTATTTATGCAAATTGTTGTGGATGATGAGAAATGGATCGTTTACAACGATGTTCAGCGAAAAAGGATTTGTGACATGAGCAAAATTTAGCCTTCCAAAAGCAGGTTTCCATCCTAAGAATGTCATGTTGTGCATCTTGCGAAATTGAAAAAGAAATCCTCTACTTGACCTTCTTCCAAGTAACCAGTCAATTTTATTCTGAAAAGCACTGCTTACAACTGGACGAATTAAATGCAGCAATTCAAGAAAAATGTCCAGAATTGGCGAGCAGGAAAGGTGTTGTTTTCTGTCAAGATAATGCCAGACTTCAACTTTCATTGGAGGCACGACAAAAATTTCTGCAAAATTGGCTGATATGTGTTATCATAACTGCCTTATTCACCAGACATTACTCCTTCGGAATTTCATTTATTTAGGACCTTGAAAAATAATTTCAGTTTTAGAATATTTAATTCTTTGAATGACATAATAAACCACATTAATGAGTTATTTGCCAATAAACCACCGAAATTCTGAAAAGACGGAATCTTTAAGTTGAAGGACAAATTAAGAAATGTGCAACAAAATGTTTTATATTTATTTGAATAAATATTTAACGGCAGAATCTTGTTTTGTGTTTTGATTTCCTTTAAAAATAGGCATTAAATTTCCGGACAATTCAATAATTACCTGATGGGACAAACACGGAGGAGGAGAACGCTGAATTATATACTATAATTGTGAGTAAATATCTAAAAAAAAAAAGGAAATAAAGATTGTTTTACTTTTACTCTAGAGCTAGACTTTGCATACAACCAGTTATTTTGAAAATAAACCAATATAATAAATTATTTACTATGTTATGGGGATGTGAGTTGTGGTGCAAGATATCGGCTTGGGACGAGAAATCCGGGAGCCGAGTTCGAATTCCAGTTGCATTCTTTGCTTTCACTTACGCGCAAATAAACTTGGGAAAAGTATTAATTCATCTCTTTCCTCTAACAGGACAGAATTGGTTCTATAGCCTTGGTTAGCAACCAGTCTTCCGCAGAAAAACAATGGTAACCTACTGAGGAAAAATCTTCTGGCCAGTCATGTCTTTTTCGAGATATAATCGTCCATGTGTGTATCATGCATGGCACTTATATGTTATGCATTACATGAGCGTTTATTTTATTGTAAAACAGAGATAATTTTTTTTTTAAGTATGCAAACTCTTCTTTTCTTCTGTGCGCCGTACCCCTTCAGGGCCTGAGATATCATGGATAGCCATAATTTCCTTTCTTTGCAGCTCTTAATATTTTTTATCAAATCTAAAACTTCTTCCACCATATATTTACATATGCTCGATAATTTCAGCAATCTCCCTTGCTTTCATTATGTCTTCTATTACATTTCCAAGTCCTCTTTTCCTTGTTACGTGCAGTAGAAATTTCAGTTGTCTTTTTTTATGGCAATTATACGAGGTATTTTCATTGCCATTTTCTTTAAAACATTGTTGTTTCTCACATGTTCGGTTCATGTTATTCTCAGCATCCTTCTGTAGAATCAAATTTCTGCTGCTTCAAGTCTCTTCTTCATTGGTGAAGATATTGATCAGTATTCACTGCCATAAAGGATGACCGATATTACTTAACAATTCAGTGGTCATTTATTTGTTTCTAACGAAATCTTCCTGTCTCATAATACTTTGCTTCGACATTAGATGGCATTTTTCGCGATCCTAATGCGCCTGATGTCAGTGTCGCACTTTCCATCCTCTGTTGAAGAACTTCCCAGATATTTCAATATTTTATCTTGTTTGATTTTGCCATCTCCAATTTTTAATTTACGTGTTGGGCAAAAAACCATGCATTCTATCTTCTTGTAATTAAGGCTTCTCGGGGGCCGAGTTCGAATTCCAACCGAAATCGTTGCATTCACTTACGCGCAAATACCCTTAGGAAAGGTATTAATCCGTCTATTCCTTCCAGTTATGAGTTAAATAACAGGACAGATTGGGTTCTATAGCCTTGGTCGGCAACCAGTCTACCGCAAAAAGCAATGGCAACCTACTGCGGGATAATCTTCTGCCCAGTCAGTCATGTCTCTTTCGAGAAGTGATCGCCCAAGCGTGTATCACGTATGGCATTTAATTGACTGACTAACTTTTTTCTAGCTTTCTTTCACTTTTTTGGTAGCAGGTCTTGTCGTTTCTTATCAATGTCCGCTATCAACAGTGTGTAATCTGTCTATCTTACACTCTTGAGCAATCAAAAATTGATTGAAATAACTGCTTTAGTTTCGTTTATTTTACCATACAGTCAGTTTTAGATCTACTGTAGCGACAGGGTGTAATCCGTTTCTCTTTTTTCCTCAGATTAGTTCATTTGCAGTGGCGTGCAGTAATACGAATCTATTTTTGGGGTTTATGATGAAACTTGTTTGGCCTTGAAAAATATTGTGGATTGGATCAAATTTTTATCATGCCCAAAGACTATGGTATCGACTGTCGATTAGTTGACTTACTGCCATTATCTGCGATGGATGTTACTCCAAAGAAGCGTACGAAATGGTAACGCTTCACGAACACACTAGCAAGTCTTAAAGAGAAATCGCATATATTGTTGTTGTCAGCCATTCAACTGTCAGTCGTCTCATCAAGGCGAAGAAACAAACTGGATTCATCAGTCCAAAACGTAAAGATAAATGTGGTCGGAAGTAAAAAAATAAAAATAAACATCGCTAATAGACAACGAATACATTAACAAGGAAAATGTGAAAGATCATAGGAAGGCATTATTCGTTTTGTTTCAGTTAATCTGCGCAAGTGCATGGATTGTTAAGACTCTGCCCGCCATCAATGAATTCTAGTAGAACTTGTAATTTTCTAATTTTGTCCCACTTTTGAGGTCGAATAAGTCCGGTAAAAAGACTTCCATTTCTATACGCATGTAGGCGGTTTGCGGCCAGAATAAGTTCTTGTTCATTCTAATATCCTTCCCAAATATGTCAAGGCTACTATTAGGATCACCATAAATAAAGGGTCAAAAGTTATCTCCCCTGGACCATTCAAGGGAGTCCGTTCCCCAGCTAATAGTTGTATGCTGGGAGACAAGAAGAAGGAACTTCCGGTAGAAGCCCGCAACGGTATTTACCCACCTTCCCACGTAAGGCGAGATGTGACACAAGGTCTTTATAATGCGGGTCTTCCCGGCCATATAGCCAGGCCAAAAATATCTATCTTTCCCCAGTCATGATTCTACTCTTCGGCGGAACCACGACTGGGTTAGTGCTCTCTGCTCGAAAGCAGATAGCGCTCTCCACCCGAAGGCAGAGAGCTGACAGTGTCAGTAGTAGCGGAGATAAGTCCGCGATTCTACCTTTCGGCAGAACCATGACTGGAGTAGTGTTCTCTGCCCGAAAGTTTAGATTATATATATATATATATATATATATATATATATATATATATATATAGTGGAATCACAAAATGCTTTTACTAAAGTTTAAATAAGCAATAATAGCACATGGAATAGATTAATATTTATTTAATTTATTGCTATGGGAAAAATACTTTTAGTTTTCTAAGATTTGGGGTCATGAAAGGCTTTAACTAATAAGTAAAATACCTGAACCAATATATATAATGAAGAATAAGTATACAGAGCGTGATGGATAAATTGTCATCTAAATTACACAAAAATGAAAATAACACTGACGTCTCGTTCTAATTGATGTATTTACCAAAGTTGCATCCAAATATCTTGAAATACTTTTTTAATTTATTTATTTTTTAATCACTTCACCCCCAAGCAAAGCTGTACCGCTATTGATGTGTAGGGGGCTACATAAGAGAGTTAAAGTTTTAGACAGGAAAAGAGTGGAGACAAAGACGAACCAGCTACAGGGGGTGAAAGAGAAAAGGCAAGAGAAGGATGTGAACACAGGAGTGATGACAGTTACGAAAAGAGAAAGAAAAAGAACAAAATACATGTGGTGATGTGGAAAAGGCTGGTGTTAAGTGAATTAGAGATGGGAATTGATTTTGCATTTAAATTCTTGGAGGTTGTAGCAGTCAGAAAAGCAAGTATATGGAAGGGAGTTCTACAGGCGGGAAGCGCGAGAAAAGAAACTTCTGGTGTAGAATTGTCGCCTAAAGATTAAATTTATTTAATTAAAACGCCATTGGCTTCAACCACGGCATCCGGACGATTTTCGAATCTCCTGCATCCCTTCTGGACTGTTTTCTTATTTAAGTTGGTGAATGCTCTCATGATCTTTTCCTTCATTTCCTCTTTGGTGTTACAAAGAGTTTTGTTGGCTTCTTGCTCAAGTGCGCCTTACATATATTAATCAAGTGGGTAGCAGTCTGGGAAGTTAGGTGGTCAGATGTAAAGGGTCACAGAAATTATTTGACAGCTATGACTGGGTTCTCCTGCTTGTATGGCATAGTGTAGAGTATCGTATTCCAGCAGCAACTCTCTTGACGATGGGTAGTACTTACCTCCTCAAGGCACTTAAACTAAGCCTCTGTATTGTGTCTGAGATTCTCACCAACATATTTGGGAATTATTTTCTTATCGGAACGCTCAGAGTGAGTTTTCCAAAATGCCGTATCTTCGTAATCACAATTAGATTTATCTAACTTTTTTCTGAATCCTTTTTACTGTCCTCAGGCTGACACCGAAACACTCTGCAATGTTTGTACTAGAGATTCCGGTGTGAAGACTAAGTAATACGACACACCGTTTTCAAATTTCTGGCGAAGTGAATTTTGTCAAGGTGCTTTGTCTTCCAGTCAGTGCCCATCTGACCCTACTATACTATGCAGTCGAGAAAATGCAAAGCAAACACTGCGCATGCGGGACATTTTTTATCGTAAAGTCCTTGATATCTGAGTGGAAATAGAGCGTTGATAAGCACCAAAATGCCCTGACGAGTGAGAACGTCATAATGGAAATGAGAACGTCATAATGTAAACTTCAAAGTTGATATGAAGCTGTATAACAATCTATTTATGCTTATATATATATATATATATATATATATATATATATATATATATATATATATAATAAGAAAATGAAAGAACAAGTAGATTAAAACCCACTGTTCAAGCATTTACTTTTAGAAAGAGTGCTCAATACAGAGTAGAGCTTAATATTGCAATTTTGTTATAAACGTATCACCTGAAGAAGAACAGTATTGTTCTGATACAGGAAAAATGGTGTGTAGTGATATAATGCTTTTTTAAACCATTGTAATAACAAAATTACAATATATATATATATATATATATATATATGAGTGAGAGACACACCTATGTATGTGTCTATGTGTTATTCAAAGGCAGATTGAAATGTCTCTTTTCTTTCGTCTGTATTTCCTGCCTGTGAAAGAGATAGATAGATAGATAGATAGATAGATAAAGAGAGAGAGAGAGAGAGAGAGAGAGAGACTGGTTGTAAGCGATAAAATAAATGAATCCAAAAATTACAAATATATTAGTTAAACATTTTTGGATAATAAAAAAAATTAAAATTATAAAAAAAAAAAAAAATTATCATACATCCAATGGTTACCTATGAAACTATCTGCCGACCTTTGGTACTTCTTAAATCAGATAAGACATCGCCGATGTTATGACCAAGCCGCGTTCGATCTTTGATATTTCTTCACAGGTTTGGTCCTTTACATTTCTCATTTCCCATAATCCCCTTCTTCGTTCGCAACCCCCGCCTCCCCTTTTCTCCCCAAAGCCCTTTTATCTCCCCCATCCATTACCTCCCTTTAGAAAAGCAGACGCTTGGCAACTTAATTCTTTCGCTTTTATTCCTTTTGTTTAACTGACGCCCTTACCTTCCTCCAAGCCTATTTAATATCTATATCGCATTCCAATCGGTTTCCTCTATCCTTTCTCTTAAATACGATTTTTTTTCTTTTAAACGTTCCTTATGTTCAATTTTTTTGTTATTGTTGCTGCCATTCTCTATTTATTGCTTAGTTATTATTACTTTTTTACATACTCATTTCTCATGACCTTTTTCCTTTCAAATCTACTGCCCCACCCCTGAAAACATTTTTTCCTTCTTTCAAGTCTAACGTTTTTCTCTAACACTTAAAAAAAAGTTACAACAATTTGCCTCATTTTGCTCCTTGCACAGATATTTTTCTTATTTGTCTTTTATATTTTTACATGAATTTTTTTTTAGTTTTACCCTTTGTCTCATTCTACCTTCATTTACATTGTTCCAATTTCATACCAGAAAACTGTCAACATTTCCCATTCTCTTTATATATATATATATATATATATATATATATATATATATATATATATATATATATATATATATATATGTATAATCTTGTTGTGGTGCAGTGGATATCGGCTCTGAACACGAAATCGGAGAGTTGAGTTCCAATTCCAGTTGGATTCGATACATTTACTTACGCTCAAATCACCCCAGGTGATATATTAATCCGTCGCTTCTTCTTCCAGTTATGGGTTAAATAGATTAGATTCTATAGCCTTTGTTAGCAATCAGTTTACTGTAAAAACTAATGGCAACGTACTGCGGGAAAATCTTCTGCTCAGTCAGTCATGTTCCTTTCGAGACATGATCGCCCAAGCCTGTATTGCGTATGGCACTTAAGTGACTGAATCATTTACAGGATGTGCGTTGTGGTGTAAAGAATATTGACTCGAAATTAAAAATCGGAGATCCGAGTTCGGATACCAGTCAAATATTCATTTCATTCAATACACACAAATTCCCACGGGAAAGGTATTTATTCATCTCTTCTCTCTTCAGCTATGGGTTAAACAGCAACACAGCCTTGGTTGGCAACCGGTCTACCACAGAAATTAATGGCAACCTACTGCACGAAAATTTTTGCCTAGTCAGTCATGTCTCTCGAGACATAATCGCCTAAGCGTGTTTCACGTACGACACTTAACTGACTGAATTTCTCTTTTATTTACCTATCTATTAATTTCTGCCAGATCATTATCTATCCATTTCCGAAATATTATATCTATCTATCTTGATCATATCATATCATATCTATCTATCGTGATCATAGATAGACTAAACTATCGGCCGCTTCACACTCCACCCATATCTATTGAACAGGTGTAGAGGCTCATCCCTTGTTCCCTGTTTAGGATGTGGTTTCCGGTTTTCTCTTTTCCAATCTTCTTACTCTTACGTAGTCCACTGCGCATCAGTGGCGTTACCGCCTTGCTTGGGGTGATATGATTAAAAGAAAAAAAATATCATATATCTATGTCGATCATATCATATCTATCTTGATCACATCCTCTTATACCTCTCTATCTTGATCATATCAAATCTATCTATCTTGATCATATGATATCATATCAATCTTGATCATATCATATCTATCTATCTTGATTATATCACATCATTGCCATTTATCTTGATCATATCATATATCTATCTTGATCATATGATATCATATCTATCTTGATCATATCATATCTATCTATCTTGATCATATCACATCATACCCATTTATCTTAATCATATCAAATCTATCTATCTTGATCATATGATATCATATCTATGTTGATCATATCATATCTATCATGATCATATCACAATATACCCATTTATCTTGATCATATCAT
Source organism: Ascarosepion bandense (assembly GCA_037127315.1). Taxonomy (NCBI): domain Eukaryota; kingdom Metazoa; phylum Mollusca; class Cephalopoda; order Sepiida; family Sepiidae; genus Ascarosepion; species Ascarosepion bandense. The sequence continues at coordinate 12,828,176 of JBBBDQ010000293.1, read as the reverse complement.
ATCTATCTATCTTAATCACATGATATCATATCTGTCTTGATCATATTATATCTATCTTGATCATATTATATCAAACCCATTTATCTTGATCATATCATATCTATCTATCTTGATCATATGATATATCTATCTTGATCATATCATATCTATCTATCTTGATCATATCACATCATAACCATTTATCTTGATCATATCATATCTATCTATCTGGATCAGATTATATCACATCTATCTATCTTGATCATATAGCATCATATCTCTCTATCTTGATCATATTATATCATATCTATCTATCTTGATCATATCATATCTATCTATCGTGATCATATTATAGATCTATCTTGATCATATCACCTTATATCTCTCTGTCTTGATCATATCATATATCTATCTTTAGGTTATCATATCTATCTTGATCATATCATATCTATCTTGATCATATCATATCTATCTTGATCATAACACATCATACCTATCTATCTTAATCATATCATATCATATCTATTTTGATCTTATGATATCATATTTATCTATTGTGAGCATATAATATCATATCTTTCTGTCACAGTCGGTTCATATCTATCTATCTTTTCATTTTGGAAGTGTTTATTGGTTGTCGCAGAAACAAAATACTCACGCACATTAACAACCGTTACACGCGGAATTTAAGCAATTC
>JBBBDQ010000293.1:12600000-12825000 GCA_037127315.1 Ascarosepion bandense | reverse complement strand
CTTTTCATTCTTTCTCACTGTCTTCATTTACCGTTACCCTCGCCATATTGTCCTTACTTCATTACACGTCAGCCTCTTCCCTTCACTGTTTTTTTTTGTTGTTCTTCAATAAGCTCACTCTTTCTTCCTCTTAACCTGTATTATCTTTAATTCCCTTCCTCTTTTTGACTGGAATATCCTCTCCTTAATGTTCCTAAATTTTCCCCACAATGCACCCCACTTTATGCTAAACTTTGTAGAAATCATGACTTTTTTGTAAAAATTCTTGACCATATTTCCAGTTCATCCTTCCATTTGAGAACTTTATCCTATTTCTCTTTACCCAAGACACTTATATTACAGCCTCTCTATTTGTCACTCTTTTTCTCTTACTATTTACGGCTCTCCGTTTTTTCTTTCTAACTCCTTTCCTACTTACTATTTTTTTTTCCTTTTTCTTTTCACGGACTATTTTTTGTTTCTTTCTTTTCCAGAAAAGTGTTTGGCAGTTCGTTTAAAAGGTTATCTTGATTGCAGCTTTTACCTGGCTCACTTTTTTTAATCTACTTCCGTTTCCAAAAATCTAGTTTTTCCTTTTTTCTATATTTGCTTATTTAATTATTTCTGTTAATATCTTTCTTTTCTTACTTTCATTTCAAAAGTGACCCACTCTATATCTATCGCTTTATTTTTTGCTTTCTTTTTTGCTTTCTTTCTTTCTGTCTTTCTTTCTTCGCGTATATGCTCTCTTTATACCCACCTAATATTTCCTTCGAGCATCTTCTGCTTCGTCCTCGTCTTCTTTTTTTTTTCATTCTTTCTTTGGTATTTTCTTTTTCCTCCTTGCCAATAATCTGTCTTTGGCTTATTCCTGATATTTCACTTAGAGTATTTCTCTACCTCTTTCGCTCTCAATTTCTTTCTTTCTTTCTTTCTTTCTTTCTTTCTTTCTTTCTTCGCGTAAATGCTCTTTCATCGTCGTCTTCTTTCTTTCATTCTTTTTGTCTTTTTTTTATATCTAACTTTTTTGTACTTCTTTCCCATAATTCCCTTTGATATATTCCCGATCGTTCTTTATTCTCTCACCTTCTTTTGCTTTCTTTCTTTCTTTTTCTTTCTTTCTTTTTTCATTCTTTCTTTCTTTCTTTCTTTAACGTATATGCTCTGTTTATACCTTGCTCTTTCTAACTTCTTTTTCTTCTAATACTCGCACTTTATTTTTCTTGCAAAGCCATTCTTGATTTCCTCTCATTTACTACGCCATGTGTATATTGATGTATTTTCTGAGTCATTATGCGCCTTCAAGAAAGGAGGGCAGCAAAAATTTACTTTGTTGGGAGTTGCAATGAGTCGTCGTCGTCGTCGTCGTCACTGCCGTCGCCATTACCCACACCCGCTTCGTCAGTGTCCTCGAACTGGGTGGCGGTGGCGGCGACATCGAAGGTAGCTCCACCGGCTGCATCGTTGACGGTGACTGCAGTAGTGGTGGTGGAGGTGGGGGCGATGGAAAAGAGAGGAGAAGGAGGAGGAGGAGGAGGAAAGAAGCCAGGGCACTTTATTTTATGTCATTTAGCTTCTCGCAAAGTAACATGAATCAGCATTCTTCCACTCAGTGGAGATGTCATTTCCTAAGACTTGAGATGAGTCGGATAACTTGCGTGTCAGAGGAAAACATAAAAAGAGAAGAGGAAGAACTAAAGAATAAAAGTGGGTGGGGAAAGAAAGCAAGCAAACAAACAAAAAAAAAAGTGACAGAAAGAAACAGAGAAAGAAAAGTTCGATTCCAAAGGCGACCAGTGATCAATCATTTAAATATACATATTTTTCACTTTTCTGTCTCTTTCGTATTCTACTGCTACTACTACTACTACTTATTATTATTATTGTCATTATTATTGTTGTCATTATTATTATTATTATCTCTTTTTTTCTTCTATTTCTTTCTTTTTCTTTTCTTTTTTTTTTTTTGCATTATTTTTCAGGTTTTTTCCTCTGGTATTTTCTTGTTATTTATTCTTTTTATTAAAATTTTTTCTTATTAATTTAAAATTATTATTATCATTATTCTTATTATTTTCTTCCTATAATTATTTTTCTATTCCTTCTTTTTCTTGTTTTATTTCTCCTTCTTTCTTTCTTTCTTTCTTTCTTCTTCTTATCTTACTGTTTTTTCTTCTTTCTCTTCTTCATTTTATTTTTCTATTTTTCTTATTTTTCTTATTTTTCCTCTTTTTACTATTATTTTTCTTATACCTAATTTATTATTATTATTATTATTTTATTTTTTCTTCCTTTCCTTCTTCTTTATTTTTTCTTCTTTTACTTCTCCGTTTTTCTACCTTTTCTTTTTATTATTTCTTCTTCTTTTCCTTCTTCGTATTATGTTTCTACTTTTTTTCTGATATTTTCTTTTTCTTCTCATTTTTCCTATTTTTTTCTTATTTAACTACGACTACTCACTGTTGCTGCTACTTCGTAATTCTTACCAGCATTTCGTTCAATTTAAACAAAAATTCTACTTGTTCCTTCTTTGTACCTACGACTCAACCATTCTCATCTCCGTTGCAATAAAATATTTATTATAAATAGGTACATTTGTCATTTCTATGAACGCCTGTTTTAAATTTAGTACATGCACGTGTTTAAGTAACTACACCTGTTATCTTAAACATTGAAATTAATATCAAACCGACCCAGAGAAATCCTTCTAAACAAAAATGTGCCTCCCTAGATGAATTACCGTTTTCCGTCATGGAAACCATGTTAAGTCAAGCGTGTCTTGCCACTTAGGCTACAGGAGACCATTATGATAAAATGGTGTGTGTGTGTGTGTGTGTGTGTGTGTGTGTGAGGAGATCTTTGGAAAGTAAATACATTTTATTAAAAAAGTATATGAAATGAAATGCAAGTTAAATTTATCTTTTTATAAAAAATGTAAAGCATCATCATTTTAATTTCTGCAACCCAACGGGAAGGTAAATGTTAAACGTTAATAGAAATCTAGATTTTCCACTGAGAAATTTTTGACAGACTGTTTTCAACTGTTCCTTTGTCTCTGATTATGTTGCCACTTAGGATTGGAGGCACGTTCAAGTAATAGATAGCAGCTCGGGTTGAGGATACAAAGAGCAGAGTTCGAATTCCAGTCGAGTTCATTACATTCCCGTATGTGCTAATATCCTTGAGAAAGGTATGAATCCATCTCTTCTTTCTCCATTTATAAGGTAAAGGACGAAATAGGTTCTATAATCTTGGGTAGCAACTGGTTTAGGAGAAGTGAGATTCTGAATTCAGAACCAGTATTTGGGTGGACCAAGGAGGATAATGGGATTTGCGTAGGGTCAGCACCCCTTACTAAAGACAAATTACAGAAGCATCGACGACAATTAACCAACCTACAACAGAGTTTAATGGCGCGGAGTCGTCGATTATCTATGCTTCACGGGGAGCGAGGGAGCTAAGAGAGAGAGAGAGAGAGAGGCGTTTACACTTATAAAATGTTTTAATGATCGAAACAAACAAAATTTGTTAATGATATATCAAGAAAATGTCGAGAATCTCACATCCTAATCATCCTTCTGTGGGGACGGGGCTTATTTAAAGGTGTAAATCATGGTCATACTGGTAACATATTTTTTCTTCTAGCAGGACACATTTCACATGAGTCTTCATTTCCAGGGTCAAGTTGGTTATAAATGTCGGCAGTGATGATCTTTTTTCTGTCGCAGTAATTCCTCATAATCGATACCAAATCGATATCTACACTGTTTATATTTGAACTATTGTACTCATTTTTGTTGTTGCTATGACAAAGTTTCGGCCGTTGTGTCATCAGAGCTCAGGTGGATATCGATCTGGGTAACCTAAAAGATATTCCAAACTAAACCTTTTATTTAATCTACTGGAGGAGGGGAGAGTCCACATTACCCTATCCAAGTTAAATTCATTTAGATACCATTTTCAAAAAATGTAGTCACCTTCATTTTCAAAATTAAGGCAAATTTTCAAATATACCTTTAAAGAAATATAGATTTTTCTCCACCAAAAAAAAGTTTGAAACGCTGTTTCCAACTTCTCCTTACTTTTTGGATATTCTTCTATTTATGAAATGATCATCTGCAATTAATAAAACTGGTGCGTAACTATGAAGGAAGTGGAAGGACCTCTTATCCTAACGACACTAAGAAATGAAGTTTGTCTCCACACACTCCATGGAAATAGGGATAGAACAGCGAGGCTTGTGACGTTTCGTCTGTGAGAAACCAGCTGTAGGATGGAAAATGATCCATCACCTATAAGGACGCGGAGGCACTTTTCGATTCTATCGAAGCTGGAAAATCAACACTCGTTAGCAGCGTTAGTCTATTTTTGGCGTTATCTGACTATTTTAAATGTAGAGATTAGCAAGAGAGTCAGGTACATACTGGGATAAGCAGTTTCATTTTTAACACGTGACGGCTATCAGGAAAAGAAATTTTTCGATTCCAAGAAAATAATCTACTATTTTTTTCCAAAATTTTTTTAAATTGTTGTTTCTGAATATTCTGCCACTTATGAAATGGGGCAATGGACAACGAAACAAATGAAAATCTGCAGAAGATAAATCTAGTGCGCTTGAAAGAAGTAGGTCACTTTCGACGTAAGCCTTCATTTCCACGATTAAATTACCAGCAATAAACTTCGGCAGTGATGATCTTTCCAAGTTGCAGTACCTCCGCATAATGGATACCAAATTTTTCATTCCATCAAACTTAAAGTAAAAAAACTTTTGTGGATAAAGTCTTAGTTTTGGTATTGACATTATTTCATTTAAGTACATGTTACCCTAGACTCTTTGGACTGATCAGAATCTTAGAATGTTTACTTTTTGACAGAAGTGATAAAAAACAAATCTAAGTTAAATTTATTTAAGTGTCCTTTATTTCTTTTTTTTTAATGGGCGTTCGCCTTCATTTTTAACAGCAAGACAAATTTTCAAATCCACGTAATCTGGATTTTCACCCACCAAAAATATTTGAAACGCTCTTTTCAAATTTTCAATTCTTCTTTCCTGAATATTCTGCCACTTATGAAATCTGTCCTAGTGATAGAAAATAAATAAAAAATCTATTATGATCAAGATGGATATGGATGAACTTCCCATCCTAACAAACTTTTTTTTTTGGTTCTTGGTTTCTTTCGTAATTTGATTAAGTTTCTGGCCATAAATGTGATGATTCTGCTATGTTCCAATGGCTTGTTCTAATAAGCAACACTTTTTATGTACCAAGAAAAACAAATCCAGAAATTCTGTGGATGGATTTCTGGGTTTGGTATTGGTACGATTTTCTCATTTTGAGTTGACAACTGTCGTTCCTCGTTTTCATCTCCTGTAACAATGCGAAATAAAAATGAAAATTTGGCAAGTATAATCAAAAGACAGGAGCAGATGAAATATAGATTCAGGAATTTATTTCAGTTAAATTCAGAAACCATTATAAACCACACTAGGAGAGAACAAAGTATAAATAACTTATAGACGCAGGTTGAAAATAGTCCTTGTTTGGTTGGTTTTGTTTTATGGCATATCAACTTCGGCGGGTCATTTATTTCAAATAATTTTTTTTTTTTATTGCTGGTAATACCGTTTTCTTTCAACAATTTATTGTAGTTCTTATATAAGTTTTGTGTCTAGTAATACTTTTTTTTCGAGTATCAAGATTCATTGGAACTTGTTTTTAAGGACAGGGTCCTCAAGTCCTACCCTGTTATTTAACCCATAACTGGAGGGAAGGGACGGATTAGTACTTTTCCCAAGGTTACCAGTGCTTAAGTGAATGCAGCGTATTCAACTGGAATTCGAACTCGGCTCACCGATTTCTTTTTCCGAGCCAACATCCACTGCACCACAATGCACATCCGTCACTAAACGTTTACAGCACCTGTTATTCCCAAGCGGTCACCCATCTAAGTACTGACCAGGATCAACGTGGCTTAACTTCGGTGATCGAGCGAGAACCGGTGTATTCAACGTGATATTGTCGTAAGCCTTTAAAAATAGTCATTCAGTCGGTTAAGTGCCATGCGTGATACACGCTTGGGCGATCATGCCTCGAAACAGACAGAAGATTATGCAGCATTGTCATTTTCTGTGGTCAACTGGAAACCAACCAAGGCTATAGAACCTAATCAATCCTGCTATTTAACTCAAAAGGGTAGAGATGGATTATTACCTTTCCCAAGGGTATTTGCGCGTAAGTGAATACAACGAATTCAACTGGAATTCGAACTCGGCTCTCCGATTTCTCATTCAAAGTCGATATCCACTGAACCAAAACGCACTCTTCATTTTCTGCCATTAATCACTGGTTCGTTTTGACGTCAATTCGGTCGGGTTTGAATCCTGGGTAAAAGCAATCGGATGTCTAACCGTATTGATGAGCTGTGATACAGCGAAACAGATCTGTCTGCTGATGACTATATATATATATTGAATTAATCCTTTTTTAATATATATTTGCTCTGTAATATTTTATTACATGGAGCTCTCTTCCTGTATCATTTTTTAATATTAAAATAAATTTTTAATATTAATTAGGATCGGGTTTTTTGGAATTTACCTTCCTGCTTTTTTCCCTTGGATTGAAGTATCTGAATTAAAATATATATATATATATATATATATATATATATATATATATATATATATATATATATATATTTGAACAAAGTCTTTGTTGTACAAAATTTTAAAGAGCAAGGAGTAAGCATAATTTAAAAGGCATTTTTAATGTAAATTCTAATAACTGAAAAACTAAAAGCAACCGGTTTCGTCCCCGTCTTATCAAGTTTACTCCTGGGAATTAAAATAAGAGACGTGTAAAATAAATAGAGGATGACTGTTGAGGAAAAATGTATGCAATCAAAATTAGAGCCCAGTGTCATTCAAGCCTAGCAAGCAATCCCTCTGTTTAGAGAGGGTAGGCTTGCGGGATCTGATGTATAATGACTCTCGAACCTTTAAATGGTATGAAGAGTGGGACCTTAATATAATATTCTGAGTTTTGTTTAAGCGCATATCAACCTCTGTGGGTTATTTAATACTAAAAAGGTGAGGTTTTAAGGTATTTTTTTAATGTTCGTTTATAGTGAGAAGGTTGATTTAGTTATATCTTAATGAAATTTTTTGTTTTTATTCTTTTTTATTTTAGAAAACTGAAAATGTCTTCTAGTTTTGTATCCAAAAAATGTTTTGCTGAGAAATGTTTTCCTTCAAAAATGTGTATTTCAGTATCCCCTTATAAAAGTGTAGCGAAAGTGTTTTTGCTTAGTAATTCACTATTTGCCCATATCTGACACCCTAACAAGTGGTACTGCCGCAACTCACGGTGGACCTGGGAACAAAAAGAATTAAAAGGTGGTTCTAGTTTCATTAAAACTTCCCGATCAGTGCTATTGCTGCCGGATATAGTGTATCGTCATACCCAGGACAATGTACCAGTTTGAATGTTCCTTACTTTTAGTTTAGAATTTGTTTCAGATAGTTGAATGAACGGGACCTATGCGAAGTTTTAGTATTAAAATTCCGAGTCACCATGAAATCTGTATTCCTGTAAAAGAAATCTCCAGAAAAATCAATAAATCAATGTCTTTTGGGTCGGTTGTCACTTTGTCAGTCCACTGTCTTCTGCGTAGTAGGTTATTGTATGCAACCAATTGTTCATCACCTCTTATGACAATTCAGGAAATAATTATTTGTTTGTTGGGAAAGGAAACTTGACGGTTCGTTCTTTTTTGTTTTGTTTTTTTGTTTTTTTATAAATGTGTGTGGAACCCAGACACCCATCATGCCGCCATTTTGTTTTCTTAAGTTTCTTAAGTTTCAGTATATTGAAAACTATGATGTGTATTTAGTAGTTAGGTGATATAAATTTCTCATAATTGTTGTTTAGTAATATTATTAGCCCTGAAAACATAGGGTTGGGTGTAGAAGTATTTAATAACATGAGAACATGAAGTAAGAATAAAGTAGTTCAATGTGATAAGCATACGACTGAAAAGCGCTACGCATTTTCGACTCACATTTTATCCCTGATCCATAAGCAGAACTTCTACACATAGATCGGTGAGGTCTATGTTTCAGTAATAGAGGTATGAAAGACCAGCCTGTCTTTCGACAAAACATTAGGATGATGTATTCATCATTAGTTCGTACAGACATAAATAACATGACACAACCTAATATATGATTAAGCAAAAAAAAAAAAAAAAAGGTTAATATCCAAATGACGATCAACATTTTCATTAGATGACAATCAGCATCGTTTTCACATATTTCTGCGACAACGAGTTCGCTTCTCAGATGAACTTTTAGACACTTAATTTTTGGAAGATCTCCGAAATAAAAGATTGTGCCTTTTGATCTTCTCTATACATTAGAATCGGTCGTGGGATCGTTGTTCTATTATTTGTTTTAGAACTTAGATCACTGTTGCCCCCTAGGTATGAATTTGCACGAGATACTAGATTAGAAACTAGGTCCCACTCTTTTACAGTGAAACAGATAAGATGTAACCGCAATTTCTACTTTAACTGTTTCTTTTCTCACACTTCCCGCCTGTGGAATTTTCTTCTATATACTTGTTTCCCCGACAGCTACAATCTCCAGGAATTTAAATGTAAGGTCAACAGACACCTCTTATCAGACTAATTCGCATCCATTCTCTCAAACACACTTCCCATCTACTAAACCCTCATCCTCGGTATCCTCATCCGTCTCCTTCCGATATTTTCTATAATTAACCACTCTTTCTCATCACTTTCCCCTATGTAACCCCCTTTGCAATAGTGGCAGTGGAATGCCTTGCTTGGGGTGAAATGATTGGAAAAAAAGTTTTTTAAAGGCGATGAAACACTAAATGCACATATATACGTCCAGCAGCTGCAACGTGTCCATTAAAGTTTTGTCAAATAGCAAACTCTTCACACCATTAGGAAAAATATTTTCCGCCATGTCAACTCAATGGCGCATACAATAAGAAAAAAAAAGCATATTCAACCCCGACCGCCATGATCTCTCGAAATTGCAACAACCGATTAATAGTTTTTTTTTTTCGATCATTGCAAAACGCTTTAATGGGGAGGAGGCGGGGACATTTCTGTAATGAAACCAGATTCAATAGTTGGTTGAAATGTTGTTCGTATCAAAGCGTGCGGAATGTTCCTCAAAAGTTTCGAAAAACTGCCTGATAAGTAGCGACAAGTCACTGCAAATAATGGTGAATACTCAACAGAATAAGATGTTAATACGCTTTATCTTTTAAAGAAAACAGGTGACAAACAAAAGCAGAATTTTCTTTATTACTTCTGTTTCCGGTATGAACACATGTACACACAGAATATTCATGTTGCTTGTTTAAACCTGAACAGACACACGCACACATACACATAGACACAATATATATATATATATATATATATATATATATATATATATATATATATATATATCAGCATGCGGTGTAGATATAGAAGAATCCAAAGGAGTATCCTGTACATACAGTGGTAGGATAACTCTCTAAGAGAGCTCTAAATATATATATATATAAATACATATAGAGCAAATATAAGAAAAATTAAGGCATATACGTTATTTCATGGTAAATCGGAGGTATAGGCCTGTTTCAGGCGAACCGTCATCAGCTTCTGTCTTTATTGTACAAAAGATTTTACACGAATCGTGTAAAATCTTTTGTACAATAAAGACGGAAGCTGATGATGGTTCGCCTGAAATAGACGATACTTCTGATTTACCATGAAATAATGTGTCTACCTTAATTTTATATATATATATATATATATATATATATATATATATATACTCCTGATCATAAATTTAAGACCACTTAAAAATCTTTAAAAAAAATTTTTATTTTATAGATAGATTTTAAACTCCTCCCACTTAAGCTTACCAATACTGCAATCTAAAAGGTTATGGAAACAAAAAGCTACATTCCAAACATTTTATTTAGAAATTTACATTTATATAAAATGAGGTGATTTACACATGATCAAAATTATAAGACCAGAAACAAAAATTTCTATGGTCGCACTACCTACCAAGTCTGCGGGAAGACCTAAGGCTGGTTGTGGTGTGTCGCTTTGGCCCCATTTCATGTTTTTTCTATCTCCCCTATCATCCCTAGCGTTACATATACAAAGTTCTCCTTAGTGTGTTGGCTGTACTTAATAAGACAATTTTTTGTACATCTCTTATTATTATTATGTCATTTTTCATCATATTTCGATTTCTGCTTTGGTCTCACTACCAACCAAGTCTGCGGGGAGACCTAAGGCAGGTAGTGGCGTGTTGTTATGGCTCCATTTCATGTTTTTCTATCTTCCTTATCATCCTCAGCATTACATAGATAAAGTTTTCCTTAGTGTGTGTGCTGTACTTAATAAGACAATTTTTTGTATGTCTCTTAAGCTGGGGTTTCCAGGGATTCTTTCAATGTGTTGTTTTGTTCCATTTTTTATCATTCCAAGTGCACCTACTATCACTGGCACAACTCTTGTTTTCAATTTCCACATTTTTTCTATTTCAATTTCCAGGTCTTTATATTTTGACAGTTTTTCAAATTCCTTGATTGCTATGTTACAATCCGCTGGACAAGCCATATCAATTAATAGACAAGTTTTCTCCTTCTGGTTTTTAACAATAATGTCTGGCCTGTTTGCTTCAATTTTTCTGTCTGTGTAGATGGTGTAATCCCATAGAATGGTTACATCTTCTATTTCTGTAACCGGTGCTGGATGATGTTCATACCAGTGTTTGTTTACAGCTTTTCCATAATGTTTGCACATTGTACAATGTAAATATTGCCCAACTCTATCGTGGCGATTTTTATATTCGTTTGGGGCAAGCACAGAACAGTCTGAGATTAGGTGGTCTATTGTTTCTTGGTGTTTATCACAAAACCTGCATTTTGGATCCATATTATTATGCATAATATTTGCCTGAAAGTTTCTCGTGAAAAGACTTTGGTCTTGTGCTGCAAGTATAAATCCTTCAGTTTCAGACTTTAATCCAGATGCACGTAACCATCGATGAGTATTAACTTTGTCAACATTGGATTTATTGGCACGTACTGGATATTGGCCATGCAGAGGTTTGTCTTGCCAGCGCTGTTTCATCTTTTCAAGAGCTTTATCTTTGGCTTTCATTTTCATATTTTTTGCCGCAATAGTTGGTTCTTGGCTTCTGTTTTGCTTTTCTACAGAATCTACTAACTGTAAATCTTGTTTGTATTTACTGCCTTCTTTTATTATTGAATATTTTTTCTTTCTTTCTTCATGTTGCCTTACTAATTGTATCATCCAATCCTTTGTTGTTTCTATGTATGTTAGTAAACCAATAGTTGTTGTCTTGTATGACAATTCCAGCTGAATAAGACCCCTTCCACCTTCTTTACGGGGTATGTATAGACGGTCTACATCAGCCTTTGGATGATGCATCTTATGCTTAGAAAGAAGCTTTCTTGCTTTAGCATCCATTCGTCTGATGTCGTTTAGAGTCCAGTTTAAGATGTTGAAGCTATTGGACAACTGGGATTGCAAGTCTATTAATGGCCATAACTCTGTTCTGTGAATTTAATTTATTATTATTATTATTATTATTATTATTATTATTATTATTATTATTATTATTATTATGTCACTGTTTTATCAGAGAATTATGAAAATATAATTTTTCAAAATTAACATATTTACCATCGCACCGTATTCTCAGACAGATGTAAGTCCTATACATATATATGTTTCTTACTCCCACTGGGAATCTGTCTGCACTTGATCCCAAGTGAGGATTCATCGGTAGGTTTTATTTTTAAACCTTCTAGGTGTCTACCGCACCCAGCTGATATAATAGAAGCGAATTTGTTTTAGTCCAAGCAGTTCTTCTTTAAGGACAAATATATCAAATGATCAAATGTTATATTGGCTATGTGCAAAACATTTTTTCACTTAAAAAATAGCTTCAAACACAGATACCATTTGATTTTTTAACATTATTGATGTTTTTAAGAGACCTGATAGTGACGCCCGATAATCTTGACATAATCGCGAAAGCCATACGAATAATCAAGAATCTATACTGGCAGCAAACCGCTTGCATGCGAAAAGGAAATGAATTCAGCAGGTATCCAAATGTAGAAAAGGATGTAAGACAAGGATATGTCTTCTCACCGGAACTATTCAACTTATACAGCGATGTAATTCTGTGAAAATCCTGCCAGGATTTGTCATTGGGGGTCACAATCTGAACAGTATCAGATACCAGATGACACAGTCCTCAGAGCAGACAAAGAAACTACAAAACCTTCCACAGAAGGTAATAAGGGAAAGAGAGAAGAAAGGACTAAACATAAACTGCAAGAAATCTGAATGCCTAATCCTCAGCAAAAATATGTGCCCAAAATGCCAATTACATTTCGGGGATACTAAGATCAAGCAGGTGCAAAAATTTAAATACATGGGACATAGGACGGAAAGTGTGACACTGATATCTGAAGGAGTATTGAGATGACCAAAGACGCATTTCAAAAGCTAAAAAGAGTATTCAGACACGGAAAAATCTCGTTTGAAACAAGAAAAATGTTTTGTGCTGTTATGTGATATCTGTCTTACTATACGGCAGTGATGCTGGACATCAAAGATTACGGAAAGACTTAAAACAACCGAAATCTGGTTCTACAGAAGGATGCTGAGGATACAAGAAACGATCATGTGACCAAAGACAAGGCTTTGGAGAGGATGGAAACAAAAAGGAAACTTATAATTAATACCCGGAAGAGACAGCTGAAGTTTCTGAGACATGTAATAAGAAAGGTGAGCTTAAAGAATGTAATACTCACAAGACGGATAGACGGAAAATAAACAGGGGAAAACGAACCGTGACATACATTCGTCCTTGTGCCACATCTAAGCTACGCTTAGAAAATCACCATACATGATGGGCTTGAGCAAGTGGATGGGAGAACAGGCTCATGGAGGAATATAAATAGTAACGGTGTTAAGCACTACAACTGATAGGGGGATGTAAAGGACCATAGTCGCCTACGTCCTGAAGGGACAGTGCACATAATTTTCACAGATATCAAAGTGAGGGCAAGTCTGTAACAAGACGAAAAACCCATACACATTTCGTCCATAGTTGGGACCCAATCAAGCAATGGCGTTATTCGAAATCGCGTCGTAGCCATGACGTAAGTATATGACAGCGGGAATTAACAAAGGTAAGAATGTTCATTTGATTGCTAGCACTCAACAATCTCGCCCATCATTACGTATTGTGATCAAAAATTGTTTCTTCACTGTCATGTCATGATCGTTGATCGAGAAGTGACTAAACAAGTAAAAGGGAAAACTAGATTCAAGTATATTCAACAATGGAAACCAATGACAATCAGCAACTAACATTGATATTGAACTAATGTGTGTGCGTATATCTGTGTGTGTATACGTATGTATGTTTATATGTACAAAAGTGTGTATGTATAGATGTATACACGTTACTCGTGTTCATACGAGTGTGTGCGTGCAGGTCTTTACATAACAGAGATATGCATATGATCATGATTAATTTGCATGATTTCCAAATAAGAAAGTGTGTCTTTTCCCTTCGCTATCCATTTTAATCGGTCGCGGGATTTTTTGATAATTTATACATTTAGAGTTTTCAAAAAGCACGAAAACACTAAAAGCACAATTATATGCCCAGCAGCTGCAACGTAGAGATATGAACAGACTGCGATATAGACAGACTGAGATACAGACAGACTGACTGAGATACAGAGACAAGCATGAACAGACATAGATAGATACACCGAAAGAAAGAAAATTAGATAGACAGAAACATTAGATGAATACATATAAAAAAGTTAGCTAGCTATCTAGCTAGCTAGATAGCTAGCTAGCTAGATAGATAGATATGAACAGACTGGGAGAGATAGATATGAACAGACTGGAAGAGATAGATATGGACAAACAAACATAAATATGGACAGAGAGAGAGCGAGAGAGAGAGAGAGAGACAGACAGACAGACAGACAGACAGACATATAGAGATATATATATGGAATGACAGAGAGAGATATGTGTAAACAGAGAGAGACAGACAGACAGACAGACATGAACAGACTGAGAGAGAGAAAAATTATACATCAGTAAAGAAAACAAAATAATAAAAGGAAAATTGACAGCCAAATAAAATATCTAAAAAACTAAATATAAAAGCATTAAACCTTTTCGAACATACAGAATGGTAGATTATTAGGATTAATAAATAATTTATGAATCATTGCGAATACTTCGAATATGTATATTAAATATTTATACTCTGTTAAAACTTTGGTATTATAAATATATAAATCTGAACT
Source organism: Ascarosepion bandense (assembly GCA_037127315.1). Classification (NCBI taxonomy): domain Eukaryota; kingdom Metazoa; phylum Mollusca; class Cephalopoda; order Sepiida; family Sepiidae; genus Ascarosepion; species Ascarosepion bandense. The sequence goes on along the minus strand of JBBBDQ010000293.1, from coordinate 12,810,604 downwards.
ACTGCTAAAGTATTAATTGTACATTGATCCATCTGATATTAATTTGAAAAAGCAGTGCTTTATATCTGTGTTTAAATGACTAAGGAACTTATGTATTATCGGCCCTATAATCTATCGGTGAAGGTGGACAATGTCCTCAGTGACGCCGAAGTGACTTGTGCCAACAGAATTGTGGTGCTACAGTACAATACTGACAATTCCATGGACTGAACATGTGAGAAATGGCGAAGTTTCAGATAAAATTGAAACAAATAGGAGACTTAACATCAGAAAAACAGAGTTGGAAATTCTCGGGCACATGATGAGGAAAGGGGGCTCGGGAATTTTAACACTAACTTTGCAGTTTTATGAAAAGAGGGACAGAGGAAAATGGCAAATGAACCACCTAACGACTTTTTTTTATATATTTGGCAGTTCAGTGATTAGGGAGGTAGCAAAATGTCAAATATTTTTGTTACAAACGAGAGGAAGGCATGGAGAACCATGATCGCTCACGTCCAGGTGGCATCCATCACATAGAAAATATTTTCGAAGTCCAAAAATCAATACATATATATATCTACAGAAATATATAGCTACCGAGATAGATAGATACGAAGATGCTGATATAAACAGATGCAATTATATATATATATATATATATATTCGTATCGTTAAATAAATTAGAACACTCTCAGTTATTGGACGTGTATAATGATAATAAACACGCTAAAACGCCTGCCTTCTTCTACTGAGCGCCGCTAGCTCAGAGGTAAAATCTCCGACTGACGCCAATTCGGTCGGTTTTAAATCCTTGGGTAAAAAGCAATCGGCTGTCTAACCGTACTGATGAGTTGCTAAACAGATCTGTCTGCGGATGAATATATATATATATATATATATATATATATTTATCATTGAAGGTTGACAGATTGATATCATTATATTAACTGCCAATATATAGATGCATATATATATATATTTTGTAGATTGATATTATTATTATTAGTCTTCCTATTTTAATTTATTATTATTATTATTATTATTATTATTATTATTACCATCTGTTGTTCTCTGTTGGATATATTAATCTCGGATTTTTATCTATGTATCTCTGTCATATTTCATCTATCTGTACATCTATCTGCACACACACATGCACACACGCGCGCGCGCGTCCACGCATATCCACACACAAACACACACTCACACATATGTATGTGTGTGTAAATCAGCCAATTAAATGCCATACGTGATACATGCTTGGACGATCATGTTTAGAAAGAAACATGACTGACTGGGTAGAAAATTTTCACGCAGTAGGTTGCCATTACTTTCTGCGGTAGATTGGTTGCCACCCAAAGCTATAGAATGGAATCTGTTCCGCAATTTAACCCAAAGTTGGAGGGAGAAGAAACAGATTAATACTTTTCCCAAGGGTATTTGAGCTTAAATGAATGCAATGAATTCAAGTGGAATTCGAACTTGGCAGTCTAATTTCTCGTTCCGAGCCGATACCCACTCGCATTACATATATATATATATATATATATATATATATATGTATATATATATATATATATAAACAACGGCAACTAAATTCTCGAGTATGATGATGTTCAAGATTTATATCTAATGAAACAAAGAACAGAGCCTGAAGTTCATTTGCACAAAAGAGTAAGAGAAAAAGACAAACACAAAAATTCTCCACTAATTACTCTAATTAATATTTGATTGCAGGAAATAATTACAGCAACTCAGCAAAGAAGTGGGAAATAATTATCGGTGTGTTTGTTTATTTCCAAAGGCAATTGAGAGGCGAGCTATTAAACGAAACCTCGCAATCACAGATAAACCGCAATTTTTTTTTTAGATAAATGCCGTCACTGATGATACAACACCAATCTTATTTGCTTTTGTCTTATTTCCATCTGTGCTTAGCTTTAAATAACATTAAACACTTAACTAAATGTTCATCGCTCATACACGCAAATGCAATGCCGTTGCGTTAATGTTATTTATATGCGGCGGTAAAAGCGGTGAATTGGTCTTTAAAATGAAAGATGAGAATGAGGGCAGACTTACTTAATAAGCATTTCGAAATAAAATCACTTATACATATCCCGCCACAATAGATAGATAGATAGATAGATAGATAGATAGCGTATGGTATATATATATATATATATATATATATATATATATATATATATGGCATAGATAGATAGTGTATAGCATAGCATAGCATAGATAGATAGATAGATAGTGTATGACAGATAGCTGGTATAGATAGATAATGCATGGCAGAGACTGATAGTGTATGAGATAGCTAGCTAGCTAGATAGATAGATAGATAGATAATGTATGACATAGATTGATATATAGTGTATGAGATAGATAGATAGATAGATAGATAGATAGATAGTATATGGCATAGATAGATAGATAGATAGATAGATAGATAGATAGATAGATAATGTATGACATTGATATATGATATAGATAGATAATGTATGGCATAGATTGATATATAATGTATGGGATAGATAGATAGATAGATAGATAGATAGATAGATAGATAGATAGATAGATAGATAGATCTTTGAAACGAGATCACCCCAGGAAAGGCAGTAAATCCACTATAACACAAAGGGGTTTCTAGATGAGGAAACATTACCAAAGAAAAACATGACTAAGAATTGAAAGCAACAGAAGAGTAATCAGGAGGACAGCAGATAGCCGTTTATATTGCATTTAAATTTTGGAAGATCAAACTTGACTCGAAAAAAAGGAACCAGAAAAGAGTTTTGGAGAAAAATCTGTTAAAATAGAATTTACGACTTAACCTCGAAATTGATTTAATATAGGTTTTTACTTCATGTCAGTCGAGAACTTTAACCCAAGTGGGCTCCCTGTGCAGGGCCCGGAAATTTTTCCCCCCTGAAACTATTCTGCACATATACAAATCTACCATCCGCCCGTGTATTGAATATTGCTGCCATATCTGGTCGGGTGCCCCTGCTGCTCTCCTTGGGCTTCTTGACAAAATACAAAGGAGGATCTGTAACGTGATTGATACTGACTTGGCAGACCGGTTGCAGCCGCTCTCACACCGGCGTGATGTAGCTTCCCTGTGCCTCTTCTACAAGTACTTTCATGGCTTCTGCTCCGATGAGCTTAGATCACTGGTGCCGCCTAAGCACGAATTTACACGAGATACTAGATTAGCAACTAGGTCCCACCCTTTTACAGTTAAACAAATAAGATGTAACCGTAAATTCTACTCCAACAGCTTCTTTTCTCGCGCTTCCCGCCTGTGGAACTCCCTTCCACAAGTCTGCTTTCCCGACAGTTACAATCTCCAGGTGTTTAAATGTAGGGTCAATAGACACCTCCTATCACACTAACTCCCAACTATTCTCACAACACTCTCATCTACCCAACCCTCATTCTCGGTATCCTCACCCGCCTATCACCCACCCTCTGTTATTTCCTATATTTAATCAGCCTTTCTCCACTCTACGTAGCCCTGCACAGTAGTGGCAGTGACATGCCTTGCTCGGGGTGAAACGCTTATAAAAAAAAAAAAAAAAAAAAAAAAGAAATCGGAACGAATCACTATCCTGCGGGTTAGCTTCAGCCATGCTAATGTATGGCAGAAGGGGTTTATATCAGATGATTAATAGAGTTTTAGATGCATTAAAATTGGCAAGCCATTCTTTGTTCCAGTTTACAACGGACTGTAGTTTGTTTTTGACATCAGCCGCTAGTTTTACCTTATCGAATCGATTAGGCTTACTATCAAGACAAGCGTAATTCTTTTTTGAACTCATTTCATCCCAAGCAGGAGTTTACAGTGGATGTCGAAGAAATGATAAGCGATGGATGGCAACCAAGTAGATAGAAGATGGCAATTGACGTTGCATTTAGATGCTTGAAGATTGTAGCTATCAGGAAAGCAAGCAAATGAAAGTGAGTTCTACAAATGGGAAGTGCGAGAAAGAAACTATTAGAGTGTATGATGTTAAATTTAAATATTTCAACGGTAAACGGATGTGATATTGATACAAATCTAGCAGCACGAGTAAATATATATGTAAAAGAGCATCTCAAAATGCCAAATACAGGTCGGGTATACCAGAATCAGGTAGGTACAAAAATTAAATACCTGGGAAGCGTTATAACAAGACGGAAAGTGCCACACAGAGATCCGAAGGCGAATTGTCATGGCAAAGGAAGCATCCCAGAAGTTGAGTAAGGTATTAAGAAGCAGGACAACTTCGCTAGAAACTAGGAAGAGAGTACTGGATTACTACGTGCTGTCCGTCCTTCAATATAACAGTGAATGCTGGACAATACCATCAAAGATGAAGGAAAAACTTGAAGCAACTGAAATGTGGTTCTACAGAAGGATGCTGCGAATATAATGGATCGAGCATGTGAGCAATGATGAGGTCTTGGAATTGATGGAAACAAAAAGGAAATTAATACTGAGCATCACGAAGAGACAGCAGAAGTTCCTGGGACACGCAATGAGGAAGGAGGGCTTGGAGAATCTGATATTAACGGGCCGAGACAGAGGGAAAGAGAGACAGGGGAACGCAACGGATAACATATTTGAAGGACTTAATCAGGTGGATGACGGAACGAGGATTGCATGGTGTAACAGGAGAAGACGTGCTCAGAGCCACCAGGGATAGGGAAACGTGGAGGGCCTTGAACGCCTACGTCTTGAAGGGACAGGGTACATAGAAGAAGAAGTCGGGAAGCTACTGAAAAAAGCTGGTCATAGCATTTGCCATAAAAATACTTGTAGAAAAGAAAGGGAATTCACATCAAGTCGGTGAGAAAGTGACTAAAGACGTGCTGCCAGGTCAGAATCGATTACATTGCGGAGTCAGGATTGACTATTGCAGTAATGGTGGTGTCATTAGTATGGATAACAAGTTGAGTGTTCATGTAATGGGGAAGGCGGTTAATAAAATTTAAAAAAAAGTAGAACCAAACATAGGGCTCTAGTGGAGGTTCCTGCATTAGTACAAAAGGATCTAGAAGAGTGACCGTTCAGGGGAACTTGTTTTGATAAGAACAACTGGATCAGTTTTGAATTTATTCAAGAGACACAGTAACTTTTCAACTTGTGAACAACACTTGTATGCCAAACTGTCAAAGGCTTTCGAGATGTCCAAAACAAAATCCCAGTCTTTACCATTCTTATCTGAAGCTTGATAGTCTTTCATAAATAATCCTCCATACATCAACAGTTGACCTAAAGAAATGAAAACCATATTGCTTGTCTGAAAGAAGGCCCTTTGATGTGATCTGCTTCACCAAGTAGTTTCACAAAAAGATGCAAAAAGATCTTCTTCTATGTCGAGCTCGGCGGAACAACACATCAGTGAGCCGAGTTCGAATTCCAGTTGAACTCCTTGCATTCACTTACGCGCAAATACCCTTAGGAAAGGTATTAATTCGTCTCTTCCCTCCAGTTATAGGTTAAATAATACAACAGATTGGGTTCTATAGCTTTGGCTGGCAATGTCTACCACAGAAAGCAATGGCAAACTACTGCGGGATAATCTTCTGCCCAGTCAGTCATGTTTCTTTCTAGACATGATCGCTCAAAGCGTGTATCACGTATGGAACAACTGACTGACTTCTATATGCCGTGTACCTTCAAAACCTAGACGATCATGGCGTTCCACATCTTCCTTCCCATAATGGTTTTAGCACGCTTTGTTACCTTGCTCAAACCACACCCTGTCATCCCTTTTCTAAAACAAATAAGGTATGCTACGCATTGCTTTACCCTGTTACTCTTTTCCTCTATCTCATCTGTGAGTATCAAATTCACTAAGCCCTACTTCCTATTTACAAGTCCCTGAACTTTAGGCTCCTTTTCCTGATGTCAAATATTAGTTTACTTTTTGTTCCTATCTTTTCCAATACTTCATCGTTGCTCCCATATTCGGTCCATGGTATCCTCATCATCCTTCTGTAGAAGAACATGTTGGTAGCTTCAAGTCTCTCCTTCATCTTTGAGGAGATTGTCCGGCATTCTCTGCTATATTGAAGAACAGACATCACATGACAATCTATTATTTTCTTCTCTGTTTCTAGTGAAATGTACATGTATCTCAATACCCTTCTCAGCTTCTGTAATCTATCAGTGTCGCACATACCGTCTTCTGTTTTGAACACTTTCCTGATATTTAAAATTTTGTACCTGCTTGATTTTAGTACCCTCAACCTGTAGCTTGCATTTTGAGCCCCTTTTTACTCATGAGTATGCATTCAGTTTTCTTGTAGTTTATATGTACTCCTTTCTTTCCGCTTTCTTCGGCTACTTTCTATAGGGGCTTTTGTAGTTTCCCTTCCGTGTCTACTATCTGCACTGTATCATCTGTGTATCTTATATTGTTCAGATTTTGACAGGCAATGACGAATTCTGGCGGGACTTTTAGGCCTCTCACCATTACCTCGCTGTATAAATTGGATAGGTCTAGTGAGAAGACACGTCTTTGTCTTACACACTTGCTCTATTTGTATATCTGCTGAACTGGTTTCCTCTCCATATGCAGTCGGTTTGCTGCCAGTAGAAATTACTGTAATGTTTTTCCCAAATATGTCTATATTGTTTGACATTTCTATTGAGTCTTTGTGGTCGAATGATATTAAGCCAGTGGAAGAGTCGGATGATTCATCTGAAATCTTAAAAATCAGAAATAGATGTGAAAGCAAGAGGCAGCAAAAAACAAAATCATAGACATACATAAACATTCAAAAATCGTTAATAAATATCACTTATTGTAATTTTTTCGCATGGAAATACTCAATGACATCCCTAGGATTCGTACACATTTTCACGACAGACGCCATTTTACCATACGACATAATAGTAGAATACAAAAAAAATTACATACAATAGATATTCTATTGCCCTACCGACAAATCTTTTCTCTGAAGCCGTCATCTAAAACAGTGAAATAGTGACTTAAGACTCTTCAGAACGGGAAAGAGCGTTGATAGTCATCTCCCCCACCGCTACCATGGGTGCGAAAAGGGTGACGATTCTGATGCTCGGATGCGAAAGAGTGCTGATCAAGATATTGCTAGTATCGACCCTTGTATTTACAGACAAGTCATCGAATTAAGTGCAGTTAAATATTTAATAAGATCATCTGAGACGAGATTAAGTGTCAATAATATGACCTACTGTAAAGATTGAATTGTTTGGCACTCGCTTGTGATATTTGTGAAACCATGTTTCACACACACAGCGCATAACGACAAAGTTTGCCGTGTCCGTTGGAAAACTGCTAATCGCTTTATTGGCATGGGTAAAAAAACAAAATATATGAAGCTGTTTTAATTTCTGTATTGAAAACATTTGAGATTAGATGTGGATAAATTCTGATAAAGCATTTTACATTTCATTGAGCTGATGAGATGGAAAAATTAAAAGTTTAATCACACCTAGCAAGGCGATAACGCACTGAGACGCAAGAATCCACTGGAAGTGAAAAAGAAGGGTAAAACTTTTGAAGGTACCTGAAAACCAATAACAATAAATTTAGTTTAAGCGGAGACGTTAAATGTATAAGATTGAATTAGAATTTCGAAGAAACTGGAAATCTAAACCTGTTGTAGTGAAATATCCTGTCCTACCCAGGAATGGGTATGGCCCGGGTTATAAAAGACCGGGACTAGAATGAACTACAGAATAATCGTGATTATACGAGAGTCTTCGTCATTATACAAGAGTAATCGTGATTATACGAGGGTCTTCTTCATTATACGAGAGTAGTCGTGATTATACGACAGAGTTCATCATTATACGAGAATGATTGTCATTATACGAGATTCTTCGTTATTATACGAGACTGGTCGTGATTATAGGAGAGTCTTCGTCATTATACAACAGTAATCGTGATTATACGAGAGTCTTCGTCATTATACGAGAGTCTTCGTCATTATACGAGATTCTTCGTTATTATACGAGATGATCCTGATTATAGGAAAGTCTTCGTCATTATACAAGAGTAATCGTGATTATACGAAAGTCTTCGTCATTATACGAGAGTAATTGTGATTATACGAGAGTCTTCGTCATTATACGAGAGTAATCGTGATTATACGAGGGTCTTCTTCATTATACGAGAGTAGTCTTGATTATACGACAGTGTTCATCATTATACGAGAATGATTGTCATTATACGAGATTCTTCGTTATTATACGAGACTGGTCGTGATTATAGGAGAGTCTTCGTCATTATACAACAGTAATCGTGATTATACGAGAGTAATCGTGATTATACGAGAGTCTTCGTCATTATACGAGAGTCTTCGTCATTATACGAGATTCTTCGTTATTATACGAGACTGATCCTGATTATAGGAAAGTCTTCGTCATTATACAAGAGTAATCGTGATTATACGAAAGTCTTCGTCATTATACGAGAGTAATTGTGATTATACGAGAGTCTTCGTCATTATACGAGAGTAATCGTGATTATACGAGTCTTCGTCATTATACGAGAATGATTGTCATTATACGAGATTCTTCGTTATTATACGAGACTGATCGTTATTATAGGAGAGTCTTCGTCAATATACAAGAGTAATCGTGATTATACGAGTCTTCGTCATTATACGAGAGTGATCGCGATTATACGTGAGTCTTCGTCATTATACGAGAGTGATCGTGATTATGGCTTGAGAGTCTTCGTCATTATACGAGAGTAATCGTGATTTTACGAGAGTAATCGTTATTATAGCAGAGTCTTCGTCATTATACGAGAGTAATCGTGATTATACGAGAATTCGTCATTATACGAGAATTATCGTCATTATACGAGATTCTTCGTTATTATACGAGACTGACGATTATAGGAGATTGTTCGTCATTATTCAAGAGTAATCGTGGATTATACGAGAGTCATCGTCATTATACGAGAGTAATCGTTATTATACGAGCGTCTTCGTCATTATACGAGAGTATAATCGTGATTATACGAGAGTCTTCGTTAGTTATACGGGAGTGATCGTGATTATACGAGTGTCTTCGTCATTATACGAGAGTAATCGTGATTATACGAAAGTGATCGTCATTATACGAGATTTTTCGTCATTATACGAGACTGATCCTGATTATTAGGAGAGTCTTCGTCATTATACAAGAGTAATCGTGATTATACGAGAGTCTTCGTCATTATACGAGAGTAATCGTGATTATACGACAGTGTTCATCATTATACGAGAATGATTGTCATTATACGAGATTATTCGTTATTATACGAGACTGATCGTTATTATAGGAGAGTCTTCGTCATTATACAATAGTAATCGTGATTATACGAGAGTCTTCGTCATATACGAGAGTAATCGTGATTATAGGAGAGTCTTTGTCATTATACGAGAGTAATCGTGATTATACGAGAATCTTCGTAATTATACGAGAATTATTGTCATTATACGAGATTCTTCGTTATTATACGAGACTGATCGTGATTATAGGAGTGTGTTCGTCATTATGCAAGAGTAATCGTGATTATACGAGAGTCTTCGTCATTATACGAGAGTAATCGTTATTATACGAGAGTCTTCGTCATTATACGAGAGTAATCGTGATTATACGAGAGTCTTCGTTATTATACGGGTGTGATCGTGATTATACGAGTGTCTTCGTCATTATACGAGAGTAATCGTGATTATACGAGAGTGATCGTCATTATACGAGATTTTTCGTCATTATACGAGACTGATCCCGATTATAGGAGAGTCTTCGTCATTATACGAGAGTAATCGTGATTATACGAGAGTCTTCGTCATTATACGAAAGTGATCGTCATTATACGAGATTCTTCGTTATCATACGAGACTGATCCTGATTATAGGAGAGTCTTCGTCATTATACAAGAGTAATTGTGATTATACGAGTCTTCGTCATTATACGACAATAATCGTGATTATACGAGAGTCTTCCTCATTATACGACAATAATCGTAATTATACGAGAGTCTTCCTCATTATACGAGAGTAATTGTGATTATACGAGAATCTTCGTCATTATACGAGAATTATCGTCATTATACGAGATTCTTCGTTATTATACGAGACTGATCGTGATTATAGGAGATTGTTCGTCATTATTCAAGAGTAATCGTGATTATACGAGAGTCATCGTCATTATACGAGAGTAATCGTTATTATACGAGCGTCTTCGTCATTATACGAGAGTAATCGTGATTATACGAGAGTCTTCGTTATTATATGGAGTGATCGTGATTATACGAGTGTCTTCGTCATTATACGGAGAGTAATCGTGATTATACGAAAGTGATCGTCATTATACGAGATTTTTCGTCATTATACGAGACTGATCCTGATTATAGGAGAGTCTTCGTCATTATACAAGAGTAATCGTGATTATACGAGAGTCTTCGTCATTATACGAGAGTAATCGATTATACGACAGTGTTCATCATTATACGTGAATGATTGTCATTATACGAGATTATTCGTTATTATACGAGACTGATCGTTATTATAGGAGAGTTTTCGTCATTATACAATAGTAATCGTGATTATACGAGAGTCTTCGTCATATACGAGAGTAATCGTTATTATAGGAGAGTCTTTGTCATTATACGAGAGTAATCGTGATTATACGAGAATCTTCGTAATTATACGAGAATTATTGTCATTATACGAGATTCTTCGTTATTATACGAGACTGATCGTGATTATAGGAGTGTGTTCGTCATTATGCAAGAGTAATCGTGATTATACGAGAGTCTTCGTCATTATACGAGAGTAATCGTTATTATACGAGAGTCTTCGTCATTATACGAGAGTAATCGTGATTATACGAGAGTCTTCGTTATTATACGGGTGTGATCGTGATTATACGAGTGTCTTCGTCATTATACGAGAGTAATCGTGATTATACGAGAGTGATCGTCATTATACGAGATTTTTCGTCATTATACGAGACTGATCCTGATTATAGGAGAGTCTTCGTCATTATACGAGAGTAATCGTGATTATACGAGAGTCTTCGTCATTATACGAGAGTAATCGTGATTATACGAGAGTCTTCGTCATTATACGAAAGTGATCGTCATTATACGAGATTCTTCGTTATCATACGAGACTGATCCTGATTATAGGAGAGTCTTCGTCATTATACAAGAGTAATTGTGATTATACGAGTCTTCGTCATTATACGACAATAATCGTGATTATACGAGAGTCTTCCTCATTATACGACAATAATCGTAATTATACGAGAGTCTTCCTCATTATACGAGAGTAATTGTGATTATACGAGAGTCTTCGTCATTATACGAGAGTGATCGTCATTATACGAGAGCCATCGTCATTAGACGAGAGTTATACGTCATTAGACAGAAGCATTCTTCACAAGCGGACGCATACGTCCGATACAGAGACATTGCCTTCTTGATTGTTATTCTTGTTAATTGTTCGTTGGTGTACGTGTATTTGGTTTATTGTACTGAGGTATAATAAATCTCTATTTATATATCCTCAGTGTTAAGAATTCTTTCTTGCACTGTTCTTTCTCTCTTTATCTCCTTCCTAAACAAGAAACAAACGTCTACCCCTCGTCAAAAGACCTGCGAAGATTGTGATCCTAACGAGGAGTGAACCTACACCTATGGGCAAATTAAGTGAAACAAAACGAATAATGCCTCTCTAGGATCTTTCACATTTTCGACGATCACCTATACGTCGTATCAACGTTGATGAAATACTATCAAGCTGGAGATAAAATGGTAAGAATTGGGATTTTGCTTTGGACATCTCGAAAGCATTATTAGCGTTGATTTTCTCTTCCGACTGCATTTTCCTTTATGTTATGGACTGAAGAATCTATTTTGTTTCTTCGCCTTGATGACACGACTGACAGTTGAAAGGCTGACAACAATAGTATCCGCGATGTTTCTCTAAGGCTTACCAGTGTGTTCGTAAACCGTTACAATTTTAGTACGCTTCCTTGGAGTAATGTCCATCGCAAACAATAGAAGCAGAACAACTAATCGACAGTCGAGACAATAGTGTCTGGCGTGATAAAAATTTGATGCGTGTCCCCGTTATCTATAGACTCCAAAACGGCTGAAACGATTTTCTTGAAAATTTACACAGTTGTACTATAAGCATCTGCGAGTGTTCTTAGCTAGGTTTTGTGTCGAGGTACCCCCGATAAATATCGAAAATCAATAATCGAAAAAAATCGGGTTATAGAAGGAGAGGTCCGATTTACTCAAATTGGATACACTCATAGACGAAGACATAAGAAACTATATTCAAAAGTTTCAAGGCTGCAGTTCTTATAATAGTGCAGAAAATCGATAATATATATAAGGCAAGATGTTTGCCTGTATGTCTGTATTTTTTTCAGCCCTTTTATTTTAGTTTTTGCTTCAGGTTTGGCTCTAAGTAGGTATAATTGTAGTTCTTAGTTTCAGCCATGATACCATTTACTCAGAGGACTTATTTAGCCTTCAAAATTCAGTTTACGACGAAAAAACTTATTTGATATTGTTACCAGGAAATCAAAATTTGACTTACATTCATTCGTTATTCTTTCAGTCTACGGTTTCGCTTTAACTGGAAACAACTATTGCTTTTTAGTCTTTCGTGCCAACATCCAAAGAGTCTGAGCTCCAGGACCATGGATTAGTTTTAAAGCTTTCATTACACCCGAACAATGCCGGGCTATACTGCTAGTTAAATATAGGTGGGAGAGAGGAAGCAGCGAGTAAACTACCTAAAGAGTTTGTGTACATGGTTAGCAGAACAGGAATGAGATAGAAAAAAGACAGACTTTACTAAGAGCTACAAAGGACAGGGAATTATAGAAAAGCAGGTTCTGAAAGAACACGGTACAAAGAAGGAAAATAATTATAGTATTAATAAAACTTCTGCATGGTCAATATCCAGAAAGTGTAAATAAAGCCGATGCTGATAAGGTTTTTAAAAAGATTAGTTTATTAGAAAAGCGATTTATCCCATTTGAAAATGATCTTTCAATTTAAAATGTTAAGTTAGACAAACGAGAGAGCATTGATGGGAAAAGCTGAGAAAAATGGTCAGAATTCCAAAACAAAGTAGAAAATGAAACGACGAAGCATCATTTGTAAGCTAGAATGTATAGTCGTTAGCAAAAGAGATAGTCAGGATGCGAGCTACAAAATGGAGACAAGCAAGTTGATTCTGACGTCTCCATTCCGATGGTTGGAAGCATCTTGATATAATTCCGAAATGGAATTCTTACAGTACAAGACCAGAACCTTTTACTAGAAACTTTCAGGAAAATATCATACATTATGTTGATCCAAAACGCAGGTTCTGTGACAAATATCAGGAAACCATATACCATCTAATCTCGGAATGTTCTGTATTTGTGCCAAATAAATATAAAAATGATCACGACAGAGTAGGGGCGATATTTACACTGGATAATATGCAAACATTTTGAAAAAATGTAAGCAAATATTAGTATGAACATCACCCAGCATTGGTTACAGAAATAAAAGACGTCACAATTCTATGAGATTGCACCATCTTCATGGACAGGAAGACTAAAGCAAATAGTATGTACATTATTTGGATTATTGTCCTCATCTTTGTTTCGTTTCGCCGTTGTACGCTCCAGCCTTCTTCAGGTGCTAGGAATTTTAAACCGAACACTTTACTACAATCACTGGTATATATGAACTTCATTCCTTGCGTAGTAGTGCCTCTTCTGCTAGTCATGAATTATCTCCCTCTAACCCTGTAAGTTACTTGTTCGCTACTGCTGTAGCCTGGTATTGAACTCACAACTCTTTGAGTCAAGTCACAGGAACTAACCAACGTCCATACCCACTGGGCCTTATAAACACATGGTCCAGTGGATATAGACGTTGGTTAGTTCCTGACTTAACTCTTAGAGTTCAATACCAGGCTACAGCAGTGGTGAACAAGTAACTTGCAGGGTTAGAGGGAGATAACTCATGACTTCCAATCTTAGCATTACTAATACGCAAGGAATGAGAATGATATACCCCAGTGATTGTAGTAAATGGTTCGGTTCGAAATTCTTAGCGTCTAAAGAAGGTCGGATCGTGCAAGGTCCGAAATGAAACAAAGATGAGGACAATAGTCCAAATAATGTAAATACTGTAAATACTACCTCATCTCATAAATATAGGCAAATGCTAAAGCAAAAAGTCCGGAAATAATTGTCAAAAACCAAAAATAAAAAAAACCTGCCTACTAATTGATATGGCTTGTCTAACGGACTGTAACAACCAAGAAATTTGAAAAACTATCAAAGTATAAAGTATAAAAATGTGGAAATTGCAAACAAGAAAACTACCAGTCATAGTAGGTGCGCTTGGAATGATAAAAAAGGAACACAACAACACGTTGGAAAAATCCATGAAAATCCAAGCTTTAGAAAAATACAAAAACTGTCTTGTTAAGTACAGCCATGCACTAAGAATAACTTTGACCATGTAACGCTAATGATGTTATGGGACTTAGAAAAACAAATCATGAAATGTGGTCATAACAACAAGCACACCACTACCTGCATTAGGTCTCTCCGCAGATTTCTGATGTAGGGTAACCATAGCAGCAATTGAAATATGATGATGATAATATTAATATTAACAACAATAGTAATAATATTAATAAACAATGCAACTGGAGAGTTAGTCTTTTTGAAATATGTCACTTCAATTCACCTTTCTGAAAGCTTTGGTCTTTCAACTACAAACAGGAAACAAAAGGGAAATAACTGCTTTTCTCGTAGTTATGACATTGTATAATTACACCTCTGGAACGCATAACCTGGACAATGAAATTATCAAAATGCGACATTAAAAGAAAGTAAGCTTTCGCAAAAGGATATACATTATATCGGGGAGTATCCTTCAGCAAGAAATTTCCAGATGAAAGTCTCGCAAAACATTTTTGACACCTTCGATCTTTCGCAATACCTTCTTCAGAGAAACAAGCCAAACTTTTTTGTGTGTGTCGGAGTCGCTTTTTACGTTTCTTAATATAAAAATCATAATATGCCAGAAACGATGCTCATTTTTTTCCCTCATTCTTGTTGCAATCAATAAAAAAATACGCAAGAAATTGAACATTTTTTAAATGCACTCTGATATGACAGCCTTACAGCGATGAATGACGAACATTTTGTATATCAGTTAAAAGTAATCATTGCCATCCATCGGTAAAAACAAAATGAACTTTTTGACCAATTTAATATTTCAACACATTTGATTTTTTTTTCACTTTCCTTTTCCTTATTTTTTTTCCTTTTTTCTGTTTTTCTTCTTTTCCTTTCTACTATCCACGCGATTCGAGTGTCTTCTCTAACACTTTTTCTTTCCAGCCGAACCTCCTTCTGCTTGTCTGTTTAAATCAACGCATCATTCATCGATTTATATAATCTATTTGTGCTTAAGACTGAGATAGAAACACCACAGAGTCAGAAAGGGAAAAAAAAAAGGAACATTTTAAATGACGGAGGAAAAAAAAGTCACATGAGAGACAAAGTAACTAAAATATAAATAAAAGAGGAAGTGAATGATGAAGTCGAAAAATCAAAAGAAAAAAAAATGCAAAAACGCCTCCCTCCCAAGAAAATTTAAAGTGGAAATCAAGGGAGATAACCAAATTTGAGCAAAGTGAGGCGAATATTTCTCGACACACTTGCGTTCAATATTCAAGGTTTTTTGGGGCGAGGTGAACAGCTGATATACAAAAAAAGTACTCATACAATCTGATCGATTTTGATAGTGGGTACATCTGGTATTCATTTACCTGGCATCCAAGATGTTAACATAATGTATTTCTAGTAGCAAATAATAGTAATAACAAAAAAATAATAATGTAGCCTGTGCATTGCACTTGATGTACACGATTCTTAGTCATTTCCCTAACGCCTAAACCGACCCCCGGAGATTATCATCCTCTATTTTATAGTTGACCCCTACAACTGGTACCTGTCATTTCTTCTTAACTGCAAATCGGAATGAGTTTATGAAATTGTCCAACTTGCCAGTGACATTTTTGTTCGTTTTCTTTTTCGTTGTCTTTTACTTGTAATGCAACTTTTCTTCTTTCTTTTATTTATTTCTTTTAGCTACAATGATTGAGTAAATCTGATTTGAAGATGTCATGGGTTAAACTAATGAACAGCTGACCACGTGATCAGAAACGAGAGGCACACGGGAAAAGATGTGATCTGCTATTAACTTTTGTTCCGTTAAGACTTCCTTTTAGATTTTTTGCTTTTCAGCTGTACAGTGCTTCATTTTTTTTTTTTTTTTTTTTCCAGCTGAGAAAATTTGGAACGATTGTGTTTTGTGATATCTTAAATGTCCTGTCTTGTGTCTCATGCTTTTTTATCCCGTGGATAAGCAACAAAAACATGCAAATAAATCTTTTTCTTCGTAAATTTTAAACGAAACAATTACAACATAGTACAGTTGGCATCTCCATTTCTTTAACTACCACAGAGCTACCTGTGCAGGGAATTTCCTGTGGAAATGGTGGATATCATTTTTAATATATTTTTTGATAATTTTACTACAAGCAAGACGGCAATACCTGAAGAGCACAAGGGATGAAAGTAAAAGAGAACACCGAGTATAGGGAGGATTAAGGAAAGGAAAAATATGAACGGGGTTCAAGGAGATTTTTTGGCATATCAACCTCGGCGGGTCATTTATTGCCAACTAAATTCTATTTATTTATTCCTGGTAATACCTTTTTCTTTCAACAATTTATTGTTTTTATATAAGTTTTGTGTCTAGTAATACTTTTTTCTTTTCGAGTATCAAGATTCATTGGTATTTGTATTTAAGGGCAGGGTCCCCAAGTCCTACGCTGTTATTTAACCCATAACTGGAGGGAAAAGAACGGATTAATACCTTTCCCAAGGGTACCAGTACTGAAGTGAATGCAGGGTATTCAACTGGAATTCGAACTCGTCTCACCGATTTCTCTTTCCGAGCCGATATCCACTGCTCCACAACGCACATCAGTCACTAAACGTTTATAGCATCTGGTATCCCCAAGCGGTCACCCATCTAAGTACTGACCAGGCTCAATGTTGCTTAACTTTGGTGATCGAGCGAGAACCGGTGTATTCAACGTGATATGGCCGTAAGCCTGGTTCAAGGAGGCAGAAGGTGGCAATTGAGGTTGGATTTTAATTTTTGATGATTGTATTTATCAGAGAAGCAAGCTCTATAGCAGAAAATAACCTTTTTGAGTAGATGTAGCGGTTTCATTTATTTATTTCAGCAGTATATAGAAACAAATCTAGTAGAATTGTCAAATTCCGATATTCGGGACACCTAGGAAAAAAAGCTCGTCAGGACATTTACCATGAATATATTTCTAGACAGAGGGAAGCTACGTTACGTTCAGGTAGTGAATGAAGACGCCTGGTTAGGATTGATTACATTAATGATCCTTCTGCGGATTTTGTCTACAGCAGGAAAACTAAAGCAGATATATCAACAATTATCAACCCACAGTAGATTTGTAAATGTGTGCGATGGATCCTGACGGGAAGATTTTGTTACGACACAGTGACCCAACTTTCCTTGCAGTATGTGTAACTATTGATTCAATGTAGTTGCTCCACGTCAAGTCAGAAATGTGAGACCCAGTGTGTTGATCACCTGAAATCTAGCGTCATCTATGTTGATGGATGGTGGTTAAATTAATGTTTTTAATCAGTCTGATTGAGTGTTTTCAACTGTTCCGTTGTTTCTAAACATGTTGCCCCTTAAGTGGCACAGTGGAGTAATAGTTTGTGGATTGGATTGTGGAATAAGAGAACTGGGCTCATTATATTCACTTACATGGGAAAGGTATTGTAGAATCAAGAGCATAATACTCACCTTCACAAGAAGTTCCCAATTAGCCTCTATCTGACAGACAAGAAATCGAGCTGTAATTAAATACAGTCCTCATTCTTTGATTATTTTTTATTGTAAATATCTATATCTATAAAAGTGACGAGGGTGGACGTTGTGTAAATATTTGTTTTATAGATTTGACTTAACGTCTGCATTTTGCAGTCTAGCTTGACGGGAGTTGCGATCAGACGTAGATCAATATTTTAGAATGTTAACGACAACTTGAAACTTTTCAGAAAGCCAAAATTCGGGGTAGAAAAATATACATTATCACCCCACAAAGTCGTGGATCAGTTTATAATATAGAATTGATCACCCTACTTTACATTATCTACATCATTTACTGGGCCCATCATTTACGTGTTTTTAAGGCGGTTTACTAGAAAATACATGAGTCTAGCCTATGCGGACAGACTTTCATTATTCATTCGCTCCTTACGATTGTTGGAGGGGTTGTGAGTTTTTCTTTTTCCATTTTATTGCTCTTGTGGAACTGTTTGTTTACACCCCGTTACATTTTCATTATTTTTCATAAAAATTATGATTTTAAACAAGTTTCAATTTTCCCTTCCGTAAGTAATTTTCGTGTCCTATTATTTACCATAATGCAAACGAGCACCTTTGATAATGTATTGGCTGAAAGGATCCTAAGGTCTACATGGTAACGTAAACCTTGTTTAAGTTTGTTATTTCTGTGGCTACAAGCCCCTGTTTGTATATATATATATATATATATATATATATATATATATATATATTCATGTATGGACAACTAATATAATATATATATATATATGAATATATATATTATAATTTTAATTCAGATACTTCAATCCAAGGGAAAAAAGCAGGAAGGTAAATTCCAAAAAACCCGATCCTAATAATATATATATATATATATATATATATATATAGATGGACAACTAAAAGCAGTTTGAAGTTTTCTCTGCCATTCTGACGATGAGATTATAGTCTCGAAATATAAATATAAATAAACAGGTCATACAAACACCTCTCGACCTTCCTTTATTTCATTCAACGCATTGTGACAGCCTTCAAGACATAACACATACAACTATTTTACGCAATGCTTCAAGCATATTACAAAACTTTGGTATCTATCTATATATATATATACATATATATATATATATATATATATATATATATATATATATATATATATAATGGCTTTTTGCATCCATCGTGTCATTGAATAAAGTTCAGTAGACAGCTCCTGTAAGACGTGCTGTGAGAATATATAGGCCTAGCATACAGACACCTACAATTCCAGCCCACTCATGAAGCGTAAAGTTATGCTACTGTCAAGCCATTATTGTACCATAGGGAATACAATCCGCTAACAAACAGTGGTTGTGTAAATTTGTTATCCCATCTCTTCCAAATATTGGTTCATCTATAAACAAGTAAACAAGACTAAAGAGACAACTATTTTCATTGGTTAGTCAAACTTCATGTGCATTTTACTTACAAAGTTGCGTCCGTGTAGATATTTTATGCTTGTAAATGTTTCCTAATTCTATTTTGTCTATGCGAGATTCGGATAATAATCTATTCACTTTTATAATAAAGTCCATTGTGTATGTGTTTGTATATATATATATATATATATATATATATATATATAATTTCCTTCTTGTCACGGGCAGAGAGACAATAGCTAGGCAGCGTCGGCCCAGTTCCTTCTCTTTACTAACAATTATTAAACTTTACTAGCAGTCAAGAAAGCTCTTGCCGCGTTTTTGCTCTTTAACAGCCTTATTATTTTGTTATTTTTTTTGGAATAATTATATCGTCGAGTAGTAAAGACTATATATATATATATATATATATATATATATATATGTGTGTGTGTGTGTGTGTGTGTGTGTGTGTGTGTATGTGTGTGTGTTTTATATAAGTTTTAGTGTGTATTTTTAATATGTTTCTTGTTTTTTTATTCGATATAAATTATATAAAAACATTGTCTTTTACAACAAGAAATATATTCAAAAATTACACAATAAAAAAAAAAATATATATATATATATATGAGCATCTCTAATATTTTGACTTCAATTTTGTAGGCATGGGTACCTTATATATATATATATATATATATATATAATGTGTGAGCGTCTAGTAGAAATCATTTATGTTTTGAGCTTTTCGGCATATTGATATGGAGACGTATTTACGTCAACAAAGTTATGGTAGATAACTATTCGTTAGATTCTTTAAGAATAGATTTAATAAAGCGTAGTGATGTAATATATATGGAGTGTTTTGGAATGTGTAACAAGCCAATTATTCATCCCACTATGAAGTGTAATAATATCATTAAGTGTGTTGGTTGATCTAAGCAGTATAGAGCACTGAATATCTAGAAGGTGCTATTAACGGCTAAGTACGCGGTAACGCTAGGTGGCCCCGATACTTGGTGGGATAGTTAGACCCGTTTATTTGAGGCGTCAGCAAGAAAACGAAGGTGCCATGTTTGTGGCGGAAATCATTGTTAATTAACACGATGGCCTCTGAAAGTTGGGCGATCAAATCGTCTTTTCTGATGATACTGAATTCCTAAATGATGACATTCAGTAATTACTTAAAAAGAAATCAGTTTGATTGAAACAATCACTTTTTATGCTAGTCCGTCTCAAACTCCTCCCCGTTATTTTGAAAAGGTGTAAAAGGTCTATACCTATGAGATGAGGTTACACTGTTCGAACTGTTCTCTTCATTTTTATTCCCATCTTTACGACGTTTCGACCGTTTTAAGCTCCGGTCTTCTTCAGTTGTTAGAAAGGTGTAAAGCATTGTCTTTTGTTTCCCGTTTAAGATTGGGTTTCCGGTCCCTTCTAAAGTTTTTTTATTCGCTTTCTTTCTCAGTACTTCCTTGCGTCTTAAAGGCATCCTTTATATGATTTATAACAACATGTTAATCTTTAACTATATCTGGTCTCTGTTAATCCCTTTATTATCTCATATGTCAGCGCATTCTGATATTAATCCTTTATACGATTAATATTATTGATCCATTTAATCTGCTTTTTTTTTATACGAGGTTCGTCATCTTTTTGTATTTCCCACTTATTCTTCTTTTTTGGAATCTTCTGTTCTCTCCCTTTATCTAGATCTTCATCACATATTTTCTTCTTTTGCTTTGGTGATTCTGGACATAAATTCTTTCGTATTTTTCACCCAATACAAGTCCCTCAAGAGGCAAAGGATTACTAACTGAGATTTTTAAAAGTTTTTTTTTAATAGTTTCACCCCAATCAAGGCAGTACTGCTGACGCTATAAAAAGATGGTTAATATCTATCAATTTGGCCTTGAATCATATATAACCGAACTCACTACAGCTTAAAATTTTTATTCATCTTCATTAGAAGGTTATCATCAGAAGGTTGGAGATTAGAATTTGTGGAATAGTGAAAGAATAAAAGTATACATTTGCATGTTAAAATAGAAATTTATTGATTTATTATAACAAGAATTCGTAGAAGTTAATGTTCAATTAGAAAATTAAGGGTATCAAGAGTTGTAGAAATGTTCGTAGTAGTTATATTTTGGAAAGAGTTTATATGTATGTATGTATGTATGTATGTATGTATGTATGTATGTATGTATGAGCGTTTGTTTGGTAGGAATGTCTTTGAATGGAGAAGAAGACATAAAGGAAAGCAACACACGAGAAAGAGGACTAGTGTGTGACGCAACCTTACGTCCGGGTCGACTTGAAATTTCTCCCGTTACATTTTAGTGTGTCATCTTGCTGCTCCCATCTGACTGTCTAGCTAACACTGACCGAAACCTTTTATAGTTATTTAGTTTTTTGCACTGGCTCCTTAAGTCTTTTTAGTCTTTCTTGATTTGTCAGAAAATCAATTTAACATCTAGTCACGAAATCCGGCTTCGACTTTTTCTTTAAGCAAATGGCCAATCCTTGTTCTATTTGGCAAACCCAGCATTTCACACGTCATTGTGAATTTTTGTAAAAGTGAAGAAGAAAGCTGCTTTAATTTTTAATTTCCTGTCAACCACACTGCCACTGATGCGTAGGAGGTTACATGAGAGAGGAAAAGAATAAGAAGAACAAGGTACGTCGGAGAAAGAATAAGAGAAAGATGGGAATCGAAGAGATAAAAGATGGCGGTTGACGCTGTATTTAAACTCTTGGAGATTGTAGCTATCAGAGAAGCAATTATATAGAAGGGATTTCCACAAGCAGGATGTTCGAGAAAAGTAACTGATATCGTAGAAGTGATGATTACATTAGACTGTTTTAACTGTAAAAGAGTGGTACCTATTTGCCAATATAGTAGCACGAGTAAATTCATGCAAACGGAGAACCAGGGTACAAGGCGAGATGCAAAAGGTACGTGCTATAAGGATATGCAGCATAGATAACAGCTAACCCAGGACTTGAAAAAACTGAGATTATAGTGATCTGAGATGCATGCCCTAGGGTGTCAGTTCCACAATGTACTTGGAAATAATATATGAGTGGGTGTGCGTTGTGGTACAATGGATATCGGCTCGAAACGGGAATTTAAAGAACCGAATTCGAATCCCAGTTAAATTCGTTGGATTTACTTACACGCAAATACTCTTGGGAAAGGTATTAATCTGACACTTCTCCCTCTATCTATGGGTTAAATAGCAGTACAAATTTTGCCTTGGTTGAAAACCAGTCTACTGTTCAAATAATGGCTACCTACTGCAGGAAAATATTCTGCCCAGTCAGTCATGTCCCGTTCGAGACATGATCGCCCATGCGTGTTTTACGTATGGCACTTAAATGACTGAATGAAACTTACTTTTTTCTAACTAATATGAAAGTTATAATGATGGTTTTCCGTAATAGGCGATCCTTTGTAGCTTTTAGCAATATCTGTTCCTTTTTTCTATCATTCCCACTCCTTGTTCTGTCCTTCGTTTACAAAAATGTGTTAAGTGGTTTCTCATTGTTTCTTTCTGTCCCTTGGTCCTGGGTATGACAATAAACAGCATCCGACATCAAGGCCTCTGATTGGGAGCTTGTGAGGAGCATGGAACCCCCTCTAAATTGCTGCTGTTCCCAGGTTCACCCTGGCCTGGAGTAGTAGCACATCTTAGGGTCCTAGCGATGGGCAAATAGTTTATTCCCAAACTGGAGTCAAAACACTATGAAAATATAAAAATATACTTTTACAGAAATTTATAAAATAGACTTTTATAAAAATATATATACATTTTTGAAGGAAAAACAGCTTGGCCCCAAGACCGCATCTTTTTTGTTGTCCAAAATTGATATCTTTATTAATTTTGGTACAAGCAACTTTATGCTTTAACATTTCATATATGAAGCAAGGATATCATAGGTAGTAGCTATAACTCATGACACACCGGTGTGTTGTTGAATACTTCAGTCCATTTTACAACCCAATGTTCCATACTACTCACCCATCTTCTTCTTCTTCTTCTTCTTCTTCTTCTTCTATGTGCCCTATCCTTTCTGGACGTAGGCGATCATGGCTTTCCACATCTCCCTATCCCTGGTGGTTCTTAGTATGTTTTCTCCTGTTACACTACGCAATCTCCGTTCCGTCATCCTCCTGATCAGGCCCTTCAAATATGTTATCCGCTGCCTTCCTCTGTTTCTTTTTCCTTCTATCTGGCCTGTCAGTATCAGGCTCACGACCCACCTAGAGGTTGTTGAAAAATTCCCAATATTACATTGACAGTAACCGGGATTTCTACATTCAGAATATTTAATTTTTGTAAAAATTGTCGTTCTGGTGTACCATGATCCCATCAGCAAACAATCATAGCCTCACACTCCTAATAATCCTCATAAACATCAAATTGGAAAACGGCCCACCAGAGAGACGCCTTGCAGACAAACTACGAGCCTTCGGTGTGTCGTGTGGGAGCTAACCTGTGAAAACATCCTCATTGCTTACATGTTCAGTCCATAGTATTGTGAGCATGCTTCTGTAGAACCATATATCTGTTTCCATAAGTTATCCTCTACCATTGATTGCCATATTAGCGAATTAATATTACATACACATGCACCTTTTTCTTTGTTTCTAACAAATTATTACTGTTTCTTAATATTTTGCTTAATTTTTGGAAGGCTTCTTTTCTTTTTTTTTCCTAAGACAGTGTTTCTAAAGATTTCGATGCCGCATTTACCGTCCTTTGTTAAAAACATTTTCCAATATTCGTATTTTTTTTCATTTTGACATCTCCACCGAATAAGATGTATATCGGCAATTCACACAGGTTTACAATCATATTTTCTTGGCTAACTGCCATTATGTTAAGACCTATTTTAATTTTTTCGTTTCATCTCATTTATTTCCGTATCTGTTAATTACCTATGTTGCATAACGCCCTTCCGTATTTTGGCAAGCTTATTTTCAAGAAGTTTCGGATGAACATCTTTCTTTATCTATTCTAAAGTTAAATGCGGTGTCGTTCGTACCCTTGCGGTTTATTAAGTAAAGCTGACCAAGAATGCAACTGTGGCAAGCTAATCACTCTTGCAGACGTTTGCTCTAATACATTTGAAACCTGCTGTGACCTCTCAAACTATGCTGACAGAACATATTTACAGTTTCAATAAGAGCTTAAAATCTGCAGTTTGCACATGGACATACGCATCTAGTTTAATTCACCGTGGCAAAGCATTTATATATTAGCACCACCAAACAGCTAAGACAAGAAGCTATGACGGCCATGTTTGGAAATGCAATAGCGCATGTATTATTTTTATTATTATTATTAGTAGAATTGTTTTTTTTTATTTCTGTTCCATACATTTGTTTCAGGGTTACCAACTAGATGCCTAAGGTCAGAAATGCTTTCAAGGCATTTACACTGACAGTTTCTGTAAAAATAAACAAAATCCCTAAAATAAAACATATTTTTCGTAATATGTGAGCTGTACTAGTGAGGAGAATTTTTTTGTATTTATTTGCCAGTAATCCCTTTAACGTATCTATCGGAACCTTTTCTGTATTTGTTGTGTATTATAGTGATTTTCTAAGATTAGTTTAGATGTAGGACAAGGCCGAAAGTATGTGACACCCAGTGAGGATCGTAATGGTTCTGGCGAGACAAGCTTGCTAACCATTACATCACCTCGAGGTGCCTATTTGTTGCGTGTTATGTGCAGGAACAGAGTTCTTGTTGTTGTTGTTGTCTGTATTTCTCTTCTTCACGCACTAACGGTCCATCTTCTTCAACTGTTCGCATGCCGAGTGTCAAATTTAGGCTCTATTTATCTCTCTCGGGCCGTCCACGATTTGCATACGCGTGACCCTCTTTTTGATTCTCCTGCGCACGCGACAGTCATTCTAGGCCTCGCCGCCATATTACTTGTCTCGTCCAGCACTCGCTCTGCGGCCACAAAAGACGCAGGCAACCCTAAGCCTATTGCTTCGTCTAGGACCATGTTCACCACATTTTCTAATCAATCCGAAGACTCCAACTACAACTGGAATTACTGATGTCCTCATGTGCCACGTTTTTGAGATTTCCACTTCAAGTTCTTTGTATTCTGATAATTTTTTAAAGATCTTCGACGATACATTACAATCTACAGAGACAGCCATGTCAATAAGAAACCATATTGTGTTTTTGTGGTCTTTGATCACAATGTCTGAGCGATTATCCTTGATTGTTCTGTTTGCGTGTATTGTCAAGCCCCATGTCACTGTTACAAATCCTAAATCTGTAAGCGGGTTTGCGTGAGGTTCATACAATTTTCTTGCAGTTTCCTTCTCGTAAACGTTGCTTATTTTTCAGTGTAGATATTGGCCCGCCCTCTCATGCCGGCGTTTATATTTAGTGGGGTCTGCCACTGTGCAGCTTGATATAATAATAATAATAATAATATTATTATTATTATTATTATTATTATATTTATTGGTGATAATAATAACAATATGAATAATAACTATAATATCTTTCTAAATAAGCTATTATTCTGTTAATATATTAACTTATCACGAGAAAATAATACACTGTTGTATATTGTCTCTTTAAAATTTCAGGGAGAAAACCACAAAAGGATAAAAGCGTTTTACGTTTGAAAAGATAGCATCTGAGCAATTGATTAGTTGCAAAATGAGGTGCTAAATTGCTCTGGCTTATTCAACAGTAGGAGATCAGATCTATTCCTCTGTGTGTATTGATTGTTTGGTGGTTGTCGGCAGACCAACATTTCGAATGGGTCTCAAAGTGTTGAAAAGTCCGCTGGACTTACCTAGTCATTAAAAGCTATTCAAACGATCTATCCCTATAAAAAGATGAAATAGGAGGCAGTCGATAAGTGAATTAAGATGAGAAAGGAAGGAGAAGAAATGAGAGAAAAGAAAAGAAGATCATAAAAGAGGAAAGAAAAATAGAAAAAGGTTGCATAGAGAAAGGCATTGACAAAATGGCGCATCATGACGATTGGAGAGAAGCAGGCGAGAAATTAGCGATACGATAAAATAAAGTAGAGACATAAGAATGACAGCAGAGAGAGAGCAGATGATTTGGAAGAAGAGAGATAACAGAGGAGAACAAAGGAAAAGAGCTGGGTAAAAAAAAAATAAGTGGGGGAAGCCAAGAGAATAAGGGAGGTAGAGAGATTGAGAGGAAAAAAGTATGGAATAGACGACAATATAACGGGGAGAAAACGCGAAGAATGATAGAACAAAAAATACAAAAGTTAAAAATGAGAGGACAAGAGCCAGAATAAGTGAATGAAGATGAGAGACAAGAACAAAGGAATTCAGGGAATATAGAAAGAAACAAAAGAAAGACGAATGAAACAGGTTAGAAGGAGAAAAGAAAAAAGAACGGAAACGCAAAGTAAGGGGAGATAGAGAAAGAGAAAAGAAAGAATGTGAATGAAGCAAGCAATAAGAAGAAAAGGAAAACTAACGATAAAGCATATTAAAGGAAGATAATATAAGACAAATGAAAGAAAGTGAATGAAACAAGAAGGATGAAGAGTCTGAGTCTAAGTTTTGTTTAACGACGTATTAACCTCTGTGGGTTATTTAATGCCAAAAAGGGTAGGGTTTTAAGGTATTTATTTTAATGTTCGGTTATAGTGAGAAGATTGATTTAGTCAGATTTTGATAAAAATGTTTTTTTAAAAATTATTTATTTTAGAAAACTAAAGATGTTTTCTAGTTTTGTATTCAAAAATGCCTTGCTGGTAATAATGTTTTTTTACTTCAAAGATGTATTATGCAATATTTTTTCTTTCAAAAATGGGTTATGTAATAATCATTTTTCCTTCGAAAATGTATATATTTCTAAATAAAAGTTTATTTTTATATTTTCATAGTGTTCTGGCCCCAGTTTGAGGGTTAACTATTAGCTGGGACCCTGACAGGTGCTCCCACACTGAGTCAGGTTGGACCTCGGAACAACAGCAATTAAGAGGTAGTTCCATGCTCCTCATAACCTGACAATCAGAGGCCTTGCTGCCGGACGCAGTTTACCGTCATACCCAGGACCGAAGGAAGAAGAAAAGAAAAATCAACGGAAAAGTAAACTAAGGGAAAATACAAAAAGACAAGAGATAGACGGCAACTGAAACAGCCAATAAGAAAATAAATAAAAAGAAAGTAAAAGCAAACTAAAAGCTAAAAAATGACTAAGAAAAATGCGAATGAAATAATTAAGAAGTAAAGGAAACGAACGGAAAATCAAATTTTTGTCAGATAAAAACACAACTGAAAGAAAACGAATGAAACGAGCAAAAAAAAGAAAAGGAAGGAAAAGCAAATGAAGGAAATATAGAAAGAGAGAGATAAAAAGAAAGCGAATGAAATAAGCAAAGAATAAAGAAAATATATAAAGAAAACTAAACTAATATAAAGAGGGAAAAATGAAAAAATGGCGAATGAAAATAGGAAAAAACCCTAAAATCAAACTACGGTCGATAAAAGGAGAAAAAAAAATTAGGCGAGTCAAACAAATCAGAAAAGAAATGGAAACCGAACGAAAAAGAAAAAAACTAAATTAAGATATAAAGACCCAAAATTCTTCTTCTTCTTCTTCTATGTGCCCTGTCCCTTCAGGACGTAGGCGATCATGGATCTCCACGTCTCCCTATCCCTTGTGGCTCTTAGTATGTTTGTTCCTGTTGCTTCTGGCAACCCCCGTTCCGTCATCCACCTGATCAGACCCTGCAAATATGTTATCCGCTGCCTTCCTCTGTCTCTCCTTCCTTCTATCTGTCCAGTCAGTATCAGGTTCTCCAGGCTTTCCTTCCTCATTGCATGTCCCGGGAACTTCAGTTGTCTCTTCCTGATGCTCAGCATCAATTTCCTTTTTCTTGCCATTCTTTCTAACACTTCGTCGTTGCTTGTATGCTCAGTCCACGATATCCGTAGCATCCTTCTGTAGAACCACATTTCGGCCGCTTCCAGTTTTGTCCTCATTTTCGATGATATTGTCCAGCATTCACAGCCGTATTGAAGAACTGGCATCAGGTAGCAGTCTAGCACTCTTTTCTTCGTTTCTATTGAGATTTTCCTGTGTGTTAGTATTTTGCTCATCTTCTGGAACGCGTCCTTTGCCATGCCAATTCGCCTTCGGATCTCCGTGTCGCACTTTCCATCTCCTGTTAGAACACTTCCTAGGTACTTAAATTCTTGGACTTGTTTGATTCTGTTATCCCTTACCTGTATTTGGCATTTTGGGTTGTATCTTTTGCTGATGACCATGCACTCAGTTTTCTTAAAATTAAGAAGCCGAATAAACAATCAACGAGAACAAAATAGAAATAAAAGAAAAACAAACTAAAGGAAGTTGGAAAGAGACAAATGAAATAAAGCGAAAGCTAGAATCAAGAAGAAAAAACGAAGAATACAGAAAACAAACCCAAGGGAAGATAGAAAGAGGAAAAACAAAGATGGCGAATTAAACAAGAAGAAGAAAACAAAAAAGAATAGAAAAGAAAACTAGTGGAAAAAAAGAAATAGAGAAAGGGAAGAAGAAAAATGTTTCAAGCAAAAAAAGAAGAAAATGAAAAAGAATGAAAAGACAGCTTAGATAAGATAAAAAGCGACAGAAGGCGAATGAAATAGCAAAGACGAAAAGGAAAATCAGCGAAATAGCAGAGATAGAAAAAGATCGAAAAAGAATAGCCAATGAAACAAGCTAGAAGAAGAATAAAATAATCAGAACAGGTAGCTAAGATCAGACAGAAAATGGCAGACCAAAGAAGGCAATGAATCTAGCAAGAAAGAGAAATGGATAAAGGTTGGTTGTTTTTATGACATATCAACCTCGGCGGGTCATTTATTGCCAACTATATTGCTGGTAATACCTTTTTCTTTCAACAATTTATTGTTGTAAGTTTTGTGTCTAGTAATACTTTTTTTCTTTTCAAGTATCAAGATTCATTGGGATTTGTTTTTAAGGGCAGGGTCCCCAAGTCCTACCATGTTATTTAACCCATAACTGGAGGGAAAGTAACGGATTAATACCTTTCCCAGGGGTATCAGTGCTTAAGTGAATGCAGGATGTTCAACTGAAATTCGAACTCAGCTCACAGATTTCTCTTTCTGAGCCGATATCCACTGCACCACAACGCACATCCGTCACTTACAACACCTGGTATTCCCAAGCGGTCACCCTTCTAAGTATTGACCAGGCTCAACGTTGCTTAACTCCGGTGATCGAGTGAGACCCCGGTGTATTCAAAGTGATATGGCCGTAAGCCGATAAAGGAAAGGAAGTTAAACTAAGTGAAGTAAGAAAGCGACAAAAAGAAAGAAGGCGAATGAAACAAGCAAGAAGATAAGGAAAAGTAATTGAAAAGCCGAAATAAGGGAAGATACAAAGAGACAAATGTCGAACGTGACAAGTAAAGAGAAGAAAAGGAGAAAGATCGGAAAACAAAATAACGGAAGATAAAAAAGATAAAAAATACATGGCGAATGAAGCAAACATGAAGAAGAAAACGAAGAACAAAGGAACAGCAGGTCAAAAAATGAGACATTTGAAGAGAGTGACGAATGGTGACGAATAAAGAGGGAAACGGTTGAAGTCAAAATCAAAGTAAACATAGTTCCGACCAAATTAACATCGGGAGAAAGACTGAAATCTTGAGTTAGCTAGTTAACTCGTTCGCGAGCTAAATATACTATGATGCACTGTGATTGTCATATTTAGATAGATAGATAGATAGATAGATAGATAGATAGATAGATAGATAGATAGATAGATAGATAAAGAATAGACTGTGACAGACAGATAGATAGATAGATAGATAGATAGATAGATAGATAGATAGATATTTAAGTATAAACTGTAACAGATAGATAGATAGATAGATAGATAGATAGATAGATAGATAGATAGATAGATAGATATTTAAGTATAAACTGTAACAGATGGATAAATAGATAGATAGATAGATAGAGAGAGAGAGAGAGAGAGAGATAATGTACGATATGAATAAATTAGTAGATAAGAGATAGATAGATAGATAGATAGATAGATAGATAGATAAAGAATAGACTGTGACAGACAGATAGATAGATAGATAGATAGATAGATAGATAGATAGATAGATAGATAGATAGATAAGAATAGACTTTGACCGATACATAGATAATATTAGACTGTGATAGATAGATAGATAGATAGATAGATAGATAGATAGATAGATAGATAGCTAAGAACAGACTATGTCAGATAGATAAGAATATATTGTAATAGATAGATAGATAGATATTTAAGTATAGACTGTAACAGATAGATAGATAGATAGATAGATATTTAAGTATAAACTGTAACAGATAGATAGATAGATAGATAGATAGATAGATAGATAGATAGATAGATAGATAGATAATGTACGATATGAATAAATTAGTAGATATGAGATAGATAGATAGATAGATAGATAGATAGATAGATAGATAGATAGATAGATAGAAAGAAAGAAAGAAAGAAAGAAAGAAAGAAAGAAAGAAAGAAAACGTTACGAGCAAGTCTATTCCGGCAAAAACTAAATGTAATAAAATGAAAGGGGTGGGGGTCAAGTGAAAATCAATAAAAATCAGTTGAATTAAATAAAGTCACGGCAAAAGCGTGAAAAGTGTTTAGATGAAAGAAAGCGTTCGCATAATGTCAACATAAAATCAAATCAACAGTGAGTTGGGGGTGCGAGACAGAGAGACGACTCAGTTTTGTTAGCAGCTATGAACATTTTAAAATTTAATCACGAAACATAAATGATAAAATTATTATTAGTAGTAGTACTGTTATTATTATTCATGTGTCATGAGAAAGGTTTTTTTTTTTAAATGATGAAGAAACCATGTAAAATAATGGTGATGATTCATTTTTCCTTGTTTTATATCTGCATTCTTGTTTTTAATGGATTTAAAAACAAATCTTCATTCTCCATGAAAGTCATACGGGAAGTGAAGAAAATGTATCTAACAGCCGACAACTGACTTAATCATGAACTTTGAAGTTTAGGAACCATCGATGAATATTTGACGAATGGAATTATTGATTTATTTCTTTATTTTTCCTTTGCTTAGATTTCATTTCTGTTTTAAATGTTCTGTCTGATCACATGCCAAATCCCTGTCAGTTCAGAGGTTTTATTTCCAGCTCTCTTTGAAGGCAAATGAAATTTTTACAGATTTTGGTATTGAATTAACGTAGATGCATGACTTATCAAGTAACGATGTCAGCAGCGTTCTTTTTTTTTTTTCTTTATTATTTTTATAGTATATAGATATTAGGTTGAGTCATAAATAATTTCCGTTTTTGTTTATCAAGTTTATCCTCCCAAAAATGGTATAAGTTTTTATTCAATGCACCATTATTTGCAATAAACTTGTTGCTACTGTTTGTCAGGCATCTCTCTAAAAGTCGCTGAGTAAATTTCTTCAGGTTTTGAATGTTATTTTTTAATCTTTTCATCTCAAGCAAGTTATTACTGTCACTGGTTACCAGGGGTTACATAAGAGGAGTATGTATAAAAAGAACAGGTTACAGGGGGTGTCGTAGAATGAGTAAGAGAGAGGTAGAAATACTGGTATGAAGAGAGTTGCATGAGAGCAGAACGGAAAGGGGGAAGAACAAGATATAGGGGTGTTGGTGGAAGGATGAGAGTCAAGGAGATAAGAAAAGGCAATTGACGTTGTATTCAAACTCTTGCAGATTGTAGCATTAAGGGAAGCAAGTATACGGAAGGGAGTTCCACAGGCGGGAAATGCGTGAAAGCAAGCTGAAAATTAGAAGTGGCCACTGCATTTGGTTGATTTCACTGTCAAAAGATGAGACCTTGTTTATAATAAGGATTAATATATGGCATTCTTATGAAACACTTTCATCTGTATTATCTACCCCGGAATGGTCAATCAAATTGTTAGAAAACAGGGAATTTGTCAATATCAATTTAGATCAGAAAATTGTGTGGAGAAGCTGCTTGAGTGAAATTTGAGTTTGAGTTTGGGTTTTGTTTAACGGTATATCAACCTCTGTGGGTTATTTAATGCCGAAAGGGTGGGGTTTTACTTTTTCTTTTTTTTCTTTTTTTTTTTTTGTTATAGTGAGAAGGCTAATCCAGTCAGATTTTAATGAAAAAATAGTTTTTTTTAATTTTAGAAAACTGAAAACGTCTTCCAGTTTTGTATTCATAAAAATTTTCTGAGAATATATATATATTTTTATAGAAGGTTATGGTAATATTTTCTTTTTCTTTTTGTTGGTAATATTTTTCCTTCAAAAAGTATATATATATATATATTCTTTTTTTATATATAAAAGTTAATTTTTTCTGTGTATATTATAAAATTTTATTTTATTTTTGATACTTTCATATTGTTTTTACCAGTTTGGGGGCTAGCTATTTGCCCATAGCTGGGACCCTAACAAGTGCTACGACACTGGGTCAGGATGGACCTGAGAACAACAGCAATTAAGAGGTGGTTCCATGCTCCTCACAACCTGAGTGAAACTTACATCTGATCAGGGGTATATGACAGAAATGAGGATTATTCTTTACAATGTGCGTGGAATGATGGGTCTTACGCATAAAGGTTAGGACTGGTGGAACTAAAGAGCGTAGGTTATCCGTACACTGTTCATGGAAATAGCGATAGAGGGGAGAGATGCATGCGACGTCTCCTCTGCGAGAAAAAGGTTTACAGAGTGGAACATATTTCGTTGCCTACAAGAACGCAGAGACGCTATTGGAAACTACAGAGCGTGTAAATCTACCATTTGTCCGTATGTTGAATACTGCTGTCAAATCTGGTCGGGTGTTCCTGCTACTCATGTCGAGATTCTCGGCAAAATTCAATCTGCAATGTAATCGGTCTTGACTTGGCATCTTTCTATCAATATTTTCATGGAAACTACACTGATGAGCTTTTTTTACCGTGTGCCCGACTACAGGAACTTAAGTGTGTTACTAGATTGGCATCTAGGTCCCACCGTTTTTTATTTTCTGTGGATTTATTACATGAGGCTAAGAAGCCCTTTGATGGAATAAAAATGAAAAACTTTGCATGTTATAAGTTCTTCTATGCCCAAACTTTGTTCCTTTGTTTCGTTCTAATTTCTTTCATAAATTGTTATGCATCACTGTATCATGTACCCAGCAATGTCCAATCAGATTGTTAAAAAATAGAAAGTTTGTCATTTCTATAACAAAATCTCAAAACACCAAGCAATTTAGATCAGAAAGATTTTTGGTAATAAATCCACAGAAAATGAAGTATTTCTAGGCCAGAAAATAAAGACTGAAAAGAAAATTACTCAGATGCTTTTCCTTGCATGATAAGTTACTTGAACCTAATTTAAATCATTTGAAGTGTTTCACTTACATTATTATGTCCTGGCACTTCACAATACAATTAAACCTTTTGGCCTATTTTGAGCCTCCCAAAAAGGGCATCATCTGTACAGAGAATATCTGATGAATTAAAATAAAACAATGATTTCATTAATAAGAATATAAACGAATCAAGAAATAAAAACATTTATTTACTTTCATTTCAGTCAGTCAGTTAAGTGCCATACGTGATACACGCTTGGGCGATTATGTCTCGAAAGAAACATGACTGACTGAACAGAAGATTATCCCGCAGTAGGATGTCATTGATTTCTGCCGTAGACTGGTTGCCGACAAAAGCTATAAAACCCAATATGTCCTGTTATTTAACCCAAAACGGGAGGGATGAGACGGATTAATACCTATCCCAAGGGGATTTGTGCGTAAGTGACTGTCATGAATTCAACTGGAATTCGAACTCAGCTCCCCGATTTATCGTTCCGAGGCGATATCCACTGGACCACAATGCACATCAGATACTTTTATTTAGTAGGCATTAAATTCCATAATAACAGTAGCTTTAGAGTTAGCTTTAGTTTAGCAGTTGTTTCAGTTAATATGTATAAGAGTATTTGTCAACAAGAGCTGACCCAGCGAATAATTCAATACAATCTTTCTACTTCATTTCAGCCAAGGACATTAGTTTTGATAAGTCGAAGCTAGTCACTCTTCTGAAGCCATGCTGATGGAAGGCAGAGAGGGGATCTTTCAAATAATAATAAAGGCTACAGACTATAGATCGGTTTTGACATCAGCCACTTATTTGGCATTTTTAGACTGATTAGCCTTACTATGGAGACAGAAGTAAATGGTTGGTTCATCAGTAAAGATCACCAAGTACAGAACTGTTGTTATCTAGAAAGTCTATTTTTAAAAACAGTAGAACCAAGAATAGACACACTAAGATACACCTACATTAGTAGAATAGGATCGAGAAGAGCAGCCGTTAAGGATAACAACACACGCGAGCACGCACAGACACACACACACACACACATATATATATATTTTCAACGCACACTTCTGAGTAAAACGCTCGTTGATAACACGTACATACTTAAACAAGAAAATAATAAACAGAAACTAAAAATCCTCGAAGCAATCTACATTAAACAATTTAAACCTGGTTTGAATACAATCAATTTTGATATTTCCAATAACGTACTCAAATGCCTGTAATCAGATCAGGGACCACAACGCCAATATTTTGTCACTGTCTTCGGCCATCCGCCACGGTAGGGATGGACTTATATTTTCAATTTAATTCTCTTTATTGTTAATAACTTAAATGTTCTATGTTTACTGTGTGTTAATATTTACTCTTTGATAATGGCTTATGTGAGCCGAAAGCTTAGACCCGATAAAAAAATCAACAATTACTGTGATTTTTTGTTGTCTTTCAACGATATCACCATCAAGTATATCAGACGGTATGAACGGATCCTACACAAAATTAATAGACAAAACTTGTCTATATTATTCATTGAAACCTGCATTAATATATATATATATATATATTCATATAGATAGGTGTGAGTTTGTAACCCTGGGTTTCACGCTTTTGCGATCGTCAAACTGATTAATTTTTTTTAAAAAATTGGTTATATTCGTGTATTTTTGTGGAAGTGGGGGAAAAGTCTGTCGTCAAGACGCAGACATATATATATATATATAAACATTTGTACACCCATCAATGCGCGCAAGGACACACACACACACACACACACACCACACACACACACACACACACACACACACACACACACGTACGCGCGTTCGGTCACTGAGGCTTGCATAAGAATACACATGCGAATCGTGCGGGGTTCGGTGTATATATGTACATGTGTGCCGTTGCACACATAAACACTCATTCGGTTGTCATATTCGAATGGTGTGTAGCGATGTCAACGCGTGAATAGTTGTCGATTTCTCGTACGTACATATGTACTTTTGATGGGTTCTGTGTGAAACTATGGTAGGTAAGAATTGCTATTATTTTATTTAAGGTTGTATTTTTATTTTTTATTTTAAAGTCATTTATTGGATTGTTTTATTATTTTTTGTGGTTGCGTATATTTACACGGTGGAAATTCTAATTTGTAATGCTTGTTAGTGTTTATTAATTATTAATTTTACTATGGCAGAGACGTGTGATTTTTTTTTTATCCGTTTGGTATAAATTGTGATAATAGGTATTTATTTTCATGTCTGCATTTGGAAATTAGTTCTGATCTCGTGTTTAGTAAGTTCTTTTGTGGGGTATGAGATATAATTGCTACTTTCTCATGTAGGCAAAGTAGGCATTTTTTTGTAATGTTGTTGTAAGCAGGTGCCTTTTTCCGTATTTCCCAACTTATTGTTGGTGAAATATTTCTGTCTTTTAGACGCCATACGTATGTTGATAGTGTATTGCTGTTCAAGTATTTTCTGTTGGAGAATGAAAGATTGTGGTTGTCAAATGGTCCCTCAGTGGCACCGATGTAGTACCTTGTGTTGTTGTTTGCACTTACCTTGGCTTTATATACTATATTTGTTTGCTGGCAATTTCTCTGGAGTGGGCATGTAGTTCCGTTTCTGCAGTTGCATTGAGCTTCTTCGATTGCATTATTGTAGTTTGTTAATTTCTTGTTGTGGCTTTTTATTATTTGTGTAATATTTTTTGTGCAGCTGTAACTAATTTTGACGTTGTTTTTGTTGAATATTTTTGCTTATCGGTTTGTCACCGGGAAGTGTTTTTCTATTAAATTCAGGAATGTCTTACCTATGTTTGTTTTGACAGCTTTGTTGTATGGTGGATTGAACCAGATGATATTTCTTTTTCTGTTTTTGCTTTTTTGTTGCGGAGTTGTATATTGTAGTTGTTGTTTGTATCCACATTTTCATTATATATAGGCACTTTCCGAGCATTCTCGCTGATTACAATGCTATTGAATTTTCTCACTTTTGTCAAAATACTGTCTTTTTCTACCAGTTTATTTGCAAGTCTCTCCGGGACAGTTCAAAGTGCAGCCGCAGAATGATAATAATAATAATAATAATAATGATAATAATAATAATAATAATAATAATTATTATTATTATTATTATTATTGTTATTATTATTATTATTATTATTATTATCAATTATATAGTCTTGGTTAGCAACCAGTATACCGTAGAAAGAAATGGCAACCTAAAGTGGGAAAATATTCTGTCTAGTCAGTCATGGATCGAATGAGACATGATCGCCTAAGTGTGTATCAAGTATGTTATATATATATATATATATATAATAGTTTTGGTTATAATTAAATCAGACCAGTACACGGATGTGCGTTGTGGTACAGTGGATATCGGCTCTGAACGACAAATCGGGGAGCCGAGTTCGAATTCCAGTTGAATTTATTGCATTCACATACGCTCAAATACCCTTGGGAAAGGTATTAATTGGTCTCTTCCCTCCAGTTATGGGTTAAATAATAGGATAGATTTGGTTCTATAGCCTTGGCTGGCAACCTGTCTACCGCAGAAAGCAATGGCAACCTACTGCGGGATAATCTTCTGTCCAGTCAGTCTTGTCTCTCCCGAGACATGATCGCCCAAACGTGTATCACGTATGGCACTTAACTGACTGAAACAGATGTATTAAAAGGATTTCAGTACATTTATATGTATGCCGCTTAACTGACTGACCAGATTGATGACGAGGTATCGCCAAATTAAAGTTAAGTTGGCTAGATGCAACCGCAAGTTCTATGCTAGTAGTTTCTTTGTTTGCACTTCTCGCTTGTGGGATACTCTTCCGGCTATATGTTTTCCAGTTAACTTTAATCTTCAAAATTAAAATGTCAATCGCTACCTACTGTCCTCCTGATTACACTTTGTCTGTAGTCGCTCCTTAGTAATGTTTCTGTTTTTATTTCTTCCCCAACCAGTAACCCCTTATGTTCACACACACACACACACACACACACACACACACACACACACACAC
Organism: Ascarosepion bandense; assembly: GCA_037127315.1. Classification (NCBI taxonomy): domain Eukaryota; kingdom Metazoa; phylum Mollusca; class Cephalopoda; order Sepiida; family Sepiidae; genus Ascarosepion; species Ascarosepion bandense. The sequence goes on along the minus strand of JBBBDQ010000293.1, from coordinate 12,772,832 downwards.
ACACACACATATATATATATATATATATATATATATATATAAACGTGTGTGTCGGGTTGTCTCACTATTTCTCTCTTCTTTGTTAGTCTTCTTGTCAGCCGTCAACTAAATCGAAAAGTGATTGCTGTAAAGTCGTAATTATAAACGTCTGGAACTGTCATGATGTCATTGCCGGCTAATACGATAACATTAGTGAAAATCACCAGCACAGTGTGACATGACTACTGACTGATTTAAGCTCAACTTACTTTAAGCAGATAATGAGAAAAAGAAAAAGGAAAAAAAAACACCCTGAAATTAGCGAATGGCAAAGTAATTTTGAGTCGAGAGAAGTCGGTGCGATTTGACGAAATCAACCCAGTATTACAAAGCTAGCAATACGAGACGTCTCAAGACTCTGTGACGGCGATGAAAAAAATACTGACATACTGAGGTAATTCATTTGACGAAAGCAAAAGTAAATAGTATTTATTTTTGATTCACCATTTAAATGAAGCCAATCAGGTACGGAAACGTTTACGTATCAATTAAAACCTGATTAATCAAAGCATAAAAAACACCTGTCTATATTTCTGATATGTGCTATTTTCACTATGTACACTATTTGAAGTGTTCAGACTGTTTCCCTCTTCTTTGTTGCCACATTCACAGCGTTTCAGCCATTTTACGCTTAGGCCTTTTTCAGAGGATTGCAATCTCGAATCAAAAAAGTGAGATAATGTGATACCTGAAAAGTCATGGCACATAGAACTAGATCAATCTCTCCCGGTGGACGAAATAAAGAGTTCAGTTCGAAATTCCAAAAACTATCACCTGAAGAAGAGCGGAGCTTACAACAGCCGAAACGTTGCAGGTATGGCAACAAAGATGAGGACAACATTTTGAACAATGTAAATAGTGTAAACAAAAAATTAAAATTGAAATGATTATAATCGTCAGCTGAAAGGCACGTCGTTCACTTTTTTATGTGTTCATTGCATTCACTTACCTTGGGAAAGGTATTAATCCGTCTCTTCCTTCCAGTTATGGGTTAAATAACAGGACAGACTGGGTTCTATAGCCTTGGCTGGTAACCAGTCTACCACAGAAAGCAATGCGGGTGTTAGAGGGGTTGGTCTGTATTTTGAGTTCCGTTGACCTTTTTACTAGTCTTAGAGTTAAGTGTTTGTTTTTGGAAGAGTTCATGATAGGTCAAACTACAGACCAACCCTTCTAAAACCCAAAAATAACAAATCCAACACAAATAAACGATCTTTTCAACTAGATCCTGCTTTCCTGCATGCTGGAAATTCTCTTCAGTCGTTCCTGTATTTAAGAATTAAGGTGAACCCTCGGACCCATCCAACTATCGCCCTATCAGTCTTCTACCGACATTCGGGAAAGTATTCGAGGCTATAATCAATGCTGAAATAGTTCATCATCTCACTGCCCACAAACTGTTCTCCGACAGGCAATATGGATTCCGCTTTGCCAGGCCCACGGCCGACCTGCTAACAACCGTAACGGAGTACATGCTACAGGCCCTTGATGCTCTGGACATCTCCAAGGTTTTCGACAGGGTTTGGCACTCTGGCCTCCTATGCAAACTACGCGGTTATGGTATTACCGGTTGCCTGCTTGACCTAATCCAATTTTTCTTAAATAACCGCAAAATGAAGGTCGTTCTGAATGGGCGTGCCTCTTCGTCCTACAGCACGAATGCTGGTGTCCCACAGGGCTCTTATCCTGGGCCCGACGCTCTTCCTTATTTTCATCAACGACCTCCCAGATGCGATCAAGTCCCAAGTAGGCATCTACGCAGATGACACTACAATATACTCCCGCTCCAGTAAGAAACCTGCCGTGGCGGACAGACATAATCTCGCTGCTGACCTTGAGCGGGATCTACACTCTGTGGTGAACTGGGGCAAGAAGTGGCTTGTCAACTTCAATACATCTAAGACCAAGCTGTTGTCTGTCAACCATTACAGGCAACCTCTTCTGCCTCCCATAAGCATGGGCCAGGTGATTCTCCCTGAGAGAAATACACTACGCCTCCTCGGACTTACCCTGTCCTCAGACCTCAAATGGAACCACTATATTGAATCCATAGCAAAATCTACAGCTAAGAAGGTTGGGTCACTATGTCGATCCAGGATGTTTTTTCCACCTGAATCCATCCTGCATATATACAAGTCAACCATAAATTCGTGCATGGAGTACTGCTGCCATTTATGGTCAGGTGCCCCTGCCGTTCTCCTCGGTGTTCTTGACAAGCTCCAAAGGAGAGTCTGTAATGTGATAGGTACTGATCTGGCGACTCGACTGCAGCCACTTCCCCATCGTCGAAATGTGGCCTCCCTTTGTCTGTTTTATAAATACTTTCATGGCTTCTGCTCGGACGAGCTTAAGTCACTGATGACTTCTCAACAGGTGTTTACTCGTGCAACCAGACTGGCAACTGGGTCCCACCCATTCACAGTCAGGTTAGCCAAATGCAGACGACAATTCTACTCCTACAGCTTCTTCTCTCGCACTTCCCGCCTGTGGAACTCGCTCCCGTATTCTTGCTTTCCTGACAGCTACAACCTCCAGAAATTTAAATGCAAAGTCAATACTCTTCTACTAACCACTGGACTCTAGCTCTCTCCCCAACACCGTATAACCTTCCCTTTCTCTCCACCTATGTATCTGTCATCGCACCTGCTTTCTATTGTTCCTTTCTAACTAGTTTGTACTCCTCACTCTTTTCTAATTAATCTTTTTACATTTATGTAACCCCTTGCACATCAGTGGCGTTTCCGCCTTGCTCGGGGTGAAATGATTAAAAAAAATAGGTAATTCTCATTTCTAAAAAATCACCTGAGGATGAAGCCAAAACATAATGAGCTGGCTTCGAAACATGAGAAAATTTTTGTGTAGTGATACTATGAATTTAAAAACATTGTAGCAACCATTACAGTATAACGCTCTACATTTGTATCGAGCACTCTTTATAAAAATAAATGCATGAACAAAAAGGTAAATAAACCTACAATTTCAACAACTTAGTTACAATATATATATATATATATATATATATATATATATATATATATATATAGGGCTTTAAAAAGAACAGACTTCATATTATTTAAACCCGAGGAACCTTTCGGCCAACTCTTATCAAATTTATTGAAAAAGAAAACACATAAAATGTAAGGTGGGGGTGTACACATGTAATTCCAAAAGAGTGTTTAAAAGTGAAAAAATGTTACACTCACAGACTCACCAGCAATTGTAAGGAGCGTAAAAACCGCTCTTTCTGTCTGCACAGGCTCGGCTGTTGAATTTTCAAGCAAATTGTTTCCAATATATATATATATATATATATATATATATATATATATATTGGAAACAATTTGCTTCCAAAATATATATATATATATATATATATATTGGAAACAATTTTCTTCCAAAATATATATATATATATATATATATCAGAATAATACCTTAATAACACGGAACAAAATTACAGATTTGAATAAACACCATTTTATGCTCATTTTTTTTCTTTTATATCACTGCCTATGCTGCCTTTCGGCCAACGCTTCCTCGGGGACTAATCGTTGGCACAATTGTAATCATATTAGACTAGATGGAGGATTCATGGAGATAAGGCTGGAAGACGTTTAAAATTACGATTGATACGAATACGTAAAATTACGAAAATAAATAAATTTACGATTAATATAAATGCGTAAATAAAGAAAATGGATAAATGAATCAGCAAAGCATAAAAGAGAAAACGATCGCTCACATATCTCCAAAATAATGTGGAAATCGTAAAATGTTTTCTTTTTGTTTGCAAAGTCATGGTTGCCGCAATTTAAATTCAAAAATTAATAAATGATATTCGAACTGTTATGTTCCAATTTTATGTACATCAGTATGGGTGAAATTGTCTCCTAGAAAGCAATACACTGCGCCTCCTTGGACTCACTCTCACAGCCGACCTTAATTGGAATGACCACATCGAATCAATAGTTAAACTAAGACAGGGTGAGTTACTGTGTCGGGCCAGGAAGATTTTCTCGTCAGAATCCATCTTGCACATATACAAATCTACCATTTTTTTTTAATTGAAATCAGCATCTTCAATATAAACTATTCAGTAGCTCGACTTCAGTCACTTTCTCACCGGCGGAATGTAGGTTCTCTCTGTCTTCTCTACAAATATTTTCACGTCTACTGCTCTGACGAGCTTATCTCTCTGATGCTTCCTCTACATTAACTTAATCGTTCTATTAGACGGGCAACTCTTTCCCACCTATCTACAGTAGACACTTCTATTCCAACAGTTTCTTTTCTCACATTTCCTGCCTTTGGTATTCTCTTCGGTATATGATTCCCTGATAGAAAAAGTTTAATTGCAATATCAATTGCCATCTTTTAGCCCCTTGATTCTCATCTTCTTCTTATTCTTTCCCTGGCACCCACTGTATATTATTCCTCTTTCTTTTCGCTCTTCTCTTTTTGTAAATAATGCTCGGGGTAAAATGATCTAAACTTATATAGAAATGGAACTTTGTCTGTGTGTGTGTGTCTATGTGCGTGTCCGTTACCTATAGACTCCGAAACGACAGAACCGATTTTCTTGAAAATTTACACAGTTGTACTATAAGCATCTGTGAGTGTTCTTAGCTAGGTTTGTGTCGAGGTAGCCCAGATAAATATCGAAAATCGATAATCGAAAAAATCGGTTTATAGAAGGTGTGGTCCGATTTTAATCAAATGTGATACACTCATAGACAAAGACATAAGAAACGATAATCAGAAGTGTCAAAGTTGCAGTTCTTACAATAGTGCAGAAAATCGATAATATATATATATATATATATATATATATATATATATATATATAAACGGCAAGATGTTTGTGTGTGTGTCTGTTTATCTGCCTGTATGTTTTTTTTTTCAGCCCTTTCATTTTAGTTTTTGCTTCGGGTTTGGCTCTAAGTAGGTATAATTGTAGTTCTTAGTCTCAGCCATCACACCAGTTACTCATTTAGCCTTCAAAACTCAGTTTACGACGAAAAAAACTTATTTGATATCGATACCAGGAAATCAAAATTTGACCTACATCCATTCATTTTCTTTCAGTCTACAGTTTCGCTTTAACTGGAAACAACTATTGCTTTTTAGTCTTTCGTGCGAACGTCCAAAGAGTCTGAGCTCCAGGACCATGGATTAGTTTTAAAGCTTTCATTACACCCCGGCCACGCCGGACTATACTGCTAGTATATATATATATATATATATATATATATATGTGTGTGTGTGTGTGTGTGTGTGTGTGTGTGTGTGTGTGGTTATTATTATTGTTATAATAATAGTATACTGTAACTCAAATTCCATCAAGTTTTGGTGCTCAAATCACCGTTATTGATAACTTGTGAGTTGCAATATGATATTATAACAATAATAAAAAACTGTAAATGCTCTACTTCTGTATTTAGCACTTTAAAGAAAGTAAATATTATACTGGGGAATATGTAGCCATTGTTACACCTTTAATATTGTATATATAGAATTAATAGGTGCTCCGAGAAAAATGTCACATATTAGAGCTGTAGCCCGTACAGTATCATTAGATAGTGCGTGCTGTTTCAGCTGCAAATTATTTCTGCGCATGTTCTTCCTCATTGGCGATGATTTTTTTTCCTGCGGTGAACAAGCTATCTTTATTTAATGCGTTGAGACATTGTTCACGTTTTAACTGTATTCGCCTCATCTATTTGACCCAAATAAACGATCGACAGTCACCAATAACATGGGCTAAGAAAAATATTTTGTGAAACGCTTTCGTATTGTACGCCCCTTTCATGTGAAACACTATTTTTTCAGCGTCACGAGCCAGGACAATACAGTAAGACAACGTTTGTGCAGATTAAAACGTTGACGTTGGCACATTTGGACAGCGTCTAATACACTTCAACAGTGGTGATAGTATGTGTAAAATAGATTCTGCAAAAAATGACTTTAAAGAAAGAAAAAATCATACTCTGGATTTATCGAGTCAAATTCAAAGTACGGATTTCTAACCAATAAAAATGTCGTGCTTAGACTAAAATTTGGCGGCTTGGAACTGGTCATTGGTTGCAGAATACGTTTGGTTGAAGTAATCACTGCAAAAGCAGGCGCCACAGGCTACGAAGAGAGTTCACGTCCTTTTGCACAAAATCAAATTTATAGTTTTATTAGAATAAATAACTCTTTTGCCAAAATTACACTTGCTTTGTCTAGTTTTGTCTTGCACACACACACACACGCACACACACACACACGCACGCACACACACACACACACACACACAAACACACACACACACACGCGCGCGCACACACACACACACGCACGCACACACACACGCACGCACACACACACACGCACACACGCAAACGCACACACACGCACACACACACACGCACACATACACGCTCGCACACACACACACACACACACACACACACACACACACACACACACACACATTGGTCAGGTTTAGATCCTGGCTAGAAGCAATCAGATGTCTAACCGTACTGATGATCTATGATACAGCAAAACAGGTCTGTCTGCGGATAACTATTTACGCTCTCGCCCGCCGATTGAGCACACTGGAAGACTGGTAGACTTTAAAAACAGGAGCTACTCACACATCTACACATCGTTCATTCAGTAAAAAATTTGAGCACTCTCCGCTACTGGTATGTGTTTACATTGTGTATATAACACGCTAAAATCTGCCTTCCTCTACCGAGTGCCTATAGCTTAGAGGTAGAATCGGTCAGGTTTAAATCCTAGTTGAAAGCAACCGGATGTCTAACCGTACTGATTAGCTTGATCCAGCGAAACAGATCTGTCTGCGGATGACTATATATGTATATATGATTAGAATAAGTAAAGAACAGATAAAAAAAAGTACCTTTAATTTAAATTGCTTCACTTTATTAAGTTTCTTCAGAGATTTGTTAATTTATTGTTAATAACTCTCCGAAGAAACTTCACAAAGTGAAACATGTTAAATTAAACACACTTTTTTGACTTGTTATTTATTTATTCTCTTAATTTTGTCGAATTTCAATCCATATATTCAACTTCCACATAAATATTTCTTCCTCTATTCTTTTTTTCTTCTGTTGTTACAAGTGGACCCGTGCATGTCAAAAATGACCGGAAAATATTTATATCGATATGGTGTCTAAAATGATGGCAACATATATATTAATGTAACGACTATTGTGTATCCTACGATAAAACATAAGAAATAAACATGAAATAATTCAAACTTCTGAGCATGATAGGAGAGATATATCTTATATATACATATGTATATACACTATAACGTCAGTTTATGAATGAGTAACAAATGCTTAGCAAACAATTTTGGTATACTTTTGACTAATTACTATAATGTTGGACGGTGAGAAAATTTTCCATGTGAATATTAGAAACCTCTGCTTTAGACTGTGGCTAATCAAGTGTTCATCTATACATACACTACCGGCCATAATTATTAGGCCACCCCATTGATAAAAAAAAATGATGTATTTCATAACATTTATTACCATGTGAATAACAGTAAATGAAAATTGAACGGTTCTTTTGTTTTTACTGCACAATAACATGTGCAACAAATTAATTTATAAATATTTAATAATTACCTATATTGAAGTTTTATCAATGAGAGAATAAAGGAAATTTAGGGTGATTCGGACCAGTTCATCTTTGCTTCCTTGCCTTGTAAAATTTTGCAAAATAATAATAACAAAAGAACCATTCTGTTTTCATTTGGTAATAAATATTAAAATTAGTATGAAATACATCATTTCTTGAAAAAACACTGGGCTGGCCTAATATATATTAACAGTAGTATATATATATATATATATATAGTCATCCGCAGACAGATCTGTTTTGCTGTATCACAGCTCATCAGTACGGTTAGACAGCCGATTGCCTTTTACCCAGGATTGAAACCCGGCTGAATTGGCGTCAGTTGGCGATTCCACCATTGAGCTACGGGCGCTCGGTAGAAGGAGGCAGACTGTTATTCAATCATCAGGTGCATATTTTTAAACTCAAAAGCGACAAAAATTATTTATTATCATAGCAAATTCAAGAAAAAACTGAAATTGACATAATAGTAAAGAATTTTTTGATCGCTGACAAAGCAAGCTTCCTAGCGGAGATGACCATTCAATACATGTGATTTTTGAAGTTGACAAATAGATAGATAGATAGATAGATAGATAGATAGATAGATAGATAGATAGATAGTTCGTCATGAGTGAGAATGTTTTCTAGAAAGAACTTGAATTTTATTTTATCATCCACAAGCATTTTAAATAAATTCTTTTATAAAGAATTATTCTTAAATATCGGCTAATAAATGACTTAATTAAGAATTACATGTAGTAGGTTCTTAATATACCGTAAGTTGAGGTCTTTTTATCGACGTAAAAATAATTTTGAGACACTCATATTCATTTCGGAAAATGTTTTAGAACACGGCAACATTTCGTGTTCAAACTGAGCAACAATTTTCAGATACAGTCCATATATTGTTACCTCATTTACAAATACCCTGAAATACAGAAATCTCCGTTCCCTCCAGCTTCACATTACACATGTAATTTACCTAAAACAGAGTTATCCCCCTTGGCTTAGAAGACTTTTACGAGTTGATGTGAAGTGAATAAATAAAAAAAAAATTGGCAAAATATATTCCTTCATTAAATGCAATTTTTTATTCGTAATTTCAAATTATGCCCAAGAAGTCATCTTTCATCGTCACTGTTGAGTCTTGTTGACTGTACCGTTATGCTTTGGAGTCAAACTCTTCGCCTGATTTGATGCCAAAATTAGATATATAACTGCAACAAACATAATTCTGATTCCTGGAAGAAATGAAGAGAGACTGAAAGTCGCCGCCAAATAAATCATGTTGAATGGAGAGCATGTTCTATTAGCATGCCTCGCCTATACACACATATATATATATATATATATATATATATATATATATATATATATATATATATATATATATTCTTTATGACAAAAATTTTGATGCAAGAATAAAAAAAAAGTTTTGCTATTTACGGTGATATTTTTTGAGTTATTTATATTTATTTTTGGCTGAATAATTTACTGGCAATTTTGGAACAGAAAAATTATTCGAAATTGAACAAAGAAACCAGATCTAAAAATGGCGCAAAGATATGATTGGTTATAGAAACTAAAACTGAAAATGCGTGCAAATCACTCAAAAGGAATGTTTAGTAAATAATTAATAAACACTACACTTATGTTTAATACATAAATAAGTCAAATATATTATATGCAAGCCAAAACTTGAGAATATAAGGGACTACTGTATAGATCAGTTATAACGAATTTATTACAGGAGAGAATGAATTTGAACATAGAATAGTCTGCACTTGCCAAACTTTTTGTCCACTCCAAGCTATCTAAAAACGTTCACCTAAAGACTCTAACTCTTTTTTTATAATGCCTGAAAGTCTTGTGTGGGCTTAAAACTCGGTAGAGAAATGGAAATGGTTTGCTGTTATGAAAATTGGTTCACTGTGTTATGCTAGGCATAAGAATCTATCTTACAAGAATCTATCTTACATATTTATAGAATTACCATTTATCCTTCCTTCGAATATTGATGCTAATTCTGTTCCCGTTCGCCTACTATATATGCTTAGATATTCTTGAAAAAATCCAAAGAAGAATCTGCAATGTTATAAGTCTCGACCTGTTATCTCAGATTCAGTCACTTTCCTACAGGCGTAGCATAGCTTGTGCCTTTTCTATGAATACTTTCATGGTAATTGTTCTATGACGTTTCTACTCTATAATAGTCGATGAATCTAAGCGCAGTACTTGCTTAACTGCACGGTCTGATCTTTTTACAACTGAAATGATATTTTATGTAATCCTCAATGCTGTAAGGCCTGACTTTCTTCAATATACCACATTTCACATTCGGAATTCTGTTGTTTTTTTCTTTTAATTCCCACGTGTAACTGCGAATCTAGTACATTTCCTGAATTTTTATTATTTGGAACGATGATTTGTGGTTGTACCGTCTTCTTTTGAAATTACCTTGGGTGCATCGCACATAAAACTCTGTGTGTGTGTGTGTGTGTGTGTGTGTGTGTGTGTGTGTGTGTGTGTGTGTGTGTGTTTGTTGGCATATATATATATATATATATATATATAATCCGCCCCTTCATGTCCGATTATCCTCACTCTTTCTCGTCGCTTCCAGTTCGGAAGAAATTTCTCTGGTCGTGTGTATTAATTTTTTTTTTTTTAATCATTTCACTCGAGCAAGGCGGAAACGCCACTGATGTGCTGGGGGTTACATAAATGTAAAAAGATTAATTAGAAAAGAGTGAGGAGTGCAAACTAGTTAGAAAGGAACAATAGAAAGCTGAGAAAGCAGGTGCGATGACAGATACATAGGTGGAGAGAAAGGGAAGGTTATACAGGGGAGGGGAGAGAGCTAGAGGCCTGTGGTTAGTAGATGAGTATTGACTTTGCATTTAAATTTCTGGAGGTTGTAGCCGTCAGGAAAGCAAGAATACGGAAGCGAGTTCCACAGGCGGGAAGTGCGAGAGAGGAAGTTAAAAAGAAGAAGTATTCTAACAATTATTCAAGTCTGCGGCCCTCGCAACCTCGACCCACTTCTGCACACAACTACAATCAAACATTTCTTATCAATCTAATGGAAAATTATATACCCGGTGTTTAAACCATACAGCAGCATTGTACCACATCAAAGTAGATTTCGTTTTCTCATCCATTAGATCTTCTAAGCACTACACACTATTCAGATTTTATAGAGGAACTGTATATGTTCACAAAATGGTAAGGAACAATATACTGGAACTTATGACTCGCTATCAAAAGTATGACTAAGAGAAAATGAGAGCCCAGATATTTATGATCTGGAATTGCAACAAAAGCAGCAGATGGTACCTGCCTTGAATTCATCCTAAAACTTCAATATGTGGAATTAATAAATCCTAAACACTTTAAATACTTCGTTGCATAAATGAGTAGCAACAAATTTAGGATAGGAGATAAAAAAATTTAGATTAGCAACTAGGTCCCACCCTTTTACAGTTAAACAAATAAGATGTAACCGTAAATTCTACTCCAACAGCTTCTTTTCTCGCGCTTCCCGCCTGTGGAACGCCCTTCCACAACTCTGCTTTCCCGACAGTTACAATCTCCAGGTGTTTAAATGTAGGGTCAATAGACACCTCCTATCACACTAACTCCCAATTATTCTCTGAACACTCTCATCTACCCAACCCTCATTCTCGGTATCCTTACCCGCCTATCACCCACCCTCTGACATTTCCTATATTTAATCATCCTTTCTCCACTCTACGTAGCCCCCTGCGCAGTAGTGGCAGTGACATGCCTTGCTCGGGGTGAAACGCTTATAAAAAAAAAAAAAACATAGGATAGGCTGATTTGCTTCTCCCAATGCTACAAACTGCTACAAACCACCCAAAATCCCCTCATGGAACCCAGTGGAGCATAAGCCATAGATGACGCCAAAGCCATCGATGCTACTGTAACTTGACGCTTTAAAGGTATATGCGGATGCAGACCCCTTTATTTTCCGGGCGTGGTAGATTGCTTGCCAACCGAGGCTATTTTACCTAATCTGCCCTGCTTATTTCATCCATAGCCAGAGATTGATTAATAGAATATTTGCGAGTAAGTGAATGCAACTAATTTAACTGGAATTCGTCTCGGATATCCGGTTTCTCGTTCCGAGCCGATAGCCACTGTCCTATAATACGCATCCATTACAAAGCATACACATTAACCTAAAGGATCAAGTCATATTAATAAATAGCCACTTCAAATCAAGATTTTCAAATGTGTGTCCCGTATGAAATAGTTTCGACCGAATTAATCCTGTAGGTCTTGAAGAATATGTAGTGGACGAAGCGTCCACTTACTAATTTAGATTTATGAGTCGACTCGACGTAACATGTGGTCATATATTAAAGCAGGATTTAAGAAAGAACAAAAAGGCGAAAGTAACCAGAAAAACAATGTATTGACAAAGGTTACATGGGGTTGAGAGAGCATGCATAAGAAAGTGAAAAGGAAAGAGTCATTGCCCTTCGTCTGTTCGTAGAAACAAAATAAGATGTATGAAGTTTTTCCTCTAGCTGAAAGAAAGGTTTGTAACAATTGTTAAGATTACCGTAAAGAGTTCAAAGTTCAAATCCTTGATGAAGAAAGTCAGACAGAAGACAAAGTTCTGTGTCTGTGTGTGCGTTGAGTAGCGAGAGAGAGAGACTTACATGCGAATGTAGTAGTCTGTGGATTTCTACTGACGAAGGTTGGGAGAATTGTGGATTTATGTGTAGGAAGTTATTTTATGTAAAGTCCTGTTTGAATGAAAGTTAATGTGCATAGTGTTAATGTAGGAGAAGAAAAATAAAAGAAATTTTTGCGCCACTAATTGCGTGTAGCAATTAGTGCGCGTGTGTTTGTGTGGGTTAGGAAGACATGTTTGCTCTTGTCCCGGGACGAAATCCTAACTAGTGTACCACGTGATGTTTTCCGTTTTTATTAGCATCGTTTTTGGCGGGAACCAGTCATCACGTGGACACCGAGTGACCATGCGTGTGTGTGTGTGTGGGGGGGGTGTCAATGTATGAAACTCCACAAATACCAGCCTTCTTTGACTCTTGATCTCTGACGATACAGAATCACAACCCACAAAAGAATCATCAATTGAAAACATCCAATTGCATCAACAACTAAAATGGATAACACATGAAACTCCAAAGGAAAATAATGACATAATTAATATGTTTACGTTCTACACGACTGCAAACAAAAGGTTAAGAAAGAAATCCCCATCGATACTAGAAAGAGCAATAACAATATATTGGAGAAACGTATTTCTCTAAATAAATTGTTTTAAGTGAAATAGTTCTTAAATTTCAACCGACCGTATCGCTAACAGTTCGACAAATTAAGGTTTTCTGCATGGAGACTGTCGAGCTTCACTTACATTTGGGTTCGTTATATTCACTTATGTGTAAATAACTTTGAGAAAGGTTCGAATCCGCCTTTTCACTCACCTCCCCCAGTTATCGGTTAATTAGTATGACTTGTGTCAGTAAATCATTATTATCTAAAAAAATTATCACTTTCTAGTCTCTTTTTAGTTTACACTAGCAATATAGCCCGGCGTTGCTCGGTTGTAATGAAATCTTTAAAACTAATCCATAGTTCTGAAGCTCAGACTCTTTGGACGTTGGCACGAAAAACTAAAAAGCAATAGTTGTTTCCAATTAAAGCGAAACCGTAGACTGAAAGAAAAATGAATGGATATAAGTCAAATTTTGATTTTCTGGTGTCGATATCAAATAAGTTTTTTAGTCGTAAACTGAATTTTGAAGGCTAAATAAGTCCTCTGAGTAAATGGCATGATGGCTGAGACTAAGAACTTCAATTATACCTACTTAGAGCAAAACCTGAAGCAAAAAATAAAATAAAAACTGCTGAAAAAGATACAGACATACAGGTAGATAAACAGATACACACACAAACATCTTGCCTTTTTTATATATATAGATATTATCGATTTTCTGCACTACTGTAAGAACTGCAACCTTGAAATTTCTGAATATCGTTTCTTATGTCTTTGTCTATAAGTGTATCAAATTTGATTAAAATCGGACACCGCCTTCTATATCCCGATTTTTTTCGATTACCGTTTTTCGATATATATCTGGGGTACCTCGACACAAAACCTAGCTAAGAACACTCGCAGACGCCTATCACCACCAAGAACACTCGCAGACGCCTATGACGCTGATAGTACAACTGTGTAAATTTTCAAGAAAATCGGTTCAGCCGTTTCGGAGTCTATAGGTAACGGACACACACACAGACAATGTTCCATTTATAAATAAGTTTAGATTTTCTCTAAAACTTTTAAAAAATCATTTCGCTTTAAGCAAGGCAGTTATACTGCCACTGGGGCGCAGGGGATTACATAGGAGGAAAGTGATGAGAAAGAGGGACAGGTTATAGGGGGTGTCAGGAAGTGGATAAGAGAACTGTGAGAATACTAGTGTGATGAGAGTGGAGTGGACAGAGAAAAGAGCATGAGTGAAAGAATGCAAGTCAGTGAGATAGAAGACGACTATTGACTTTGCATTTAAATTCTTGGAGATTGTAGCAGTCGGGGAGGCAAGTATACGGAAGAGAATTTCCCAGAGTGGGTCCATTTCAATTCCTTTCAGTTACGAATAAAGTCGGCGACTGACAAGGATGAAGTGGGTGGAAAGAGTGGATCACAGAGTCGAAAAAAACTACTCTTAATCAGGAAGTTCCTGTTACTTCGAGGGAATTAAGACAGCCTTTTTATATCTAGAAAAAGCCAGCTGACCTTACCAGTTTCAAGGAAATTTCCTCGTTCGGTTTATTGCATCCTCAACATCCTTCTGTAGAACTAAATTTCCGTCTCTTTTTTTTTCTGTGAGGAAATTGTCAAGCACTCAGTTCCAGAAAGAGGAAAATTGAGTTAATGAAATCCTTCAGCCATCACTCGTCGTCGTTTGCCATTAGTTATTGTGCTTCATGAACGTTTGCGTAGAATAAAACATATAATACATTAAAAGCGAAACAATTGGAAATGTTGAAAGTGAATTTGAAAATAATCTGCAGCCCTAGAAACACTTCAAAATGACATCTTCGAAGAAACAAGCGTCAATCTTTCAAGCCTGATTTCCAATATTTCAGTTGTCCGTTTGATCTGGGAATCTTAAATTCCTGACAAGTGCATGGACAAACCGAACGAAAGGATGTTCTCTTCCGTTACACAGATAAGAATTCCTTGCTTTTGGGTATTTGATTTTTCATTTGTTTCTAACCGTTTCAACAACATCAGTACACTTTGAATGCACGTCTTTTTCTTCATCGATCTTTAACTTCTGATTAAGTTTCCAGTCGGGCAATTTGATGAACGCAACGGAGACCCTATCGCCTACCGTGATTTCTTGCCTAACGCCCCAATTCAATTTCCCCATTGATGTGGATTCGTATCTTGTGAGCAGCGGCGACTTTAGTTGTGCCCCATTTGATTGGATTTATTTCATTTCAACCGGGAAGCGATCGGCAAGCCATCAAAGACTAATATGTTTAACATTAAATGTTATAACGGCAGAGTAAGTAGACGAATTCGATGTTTTATGGTTTCTATAAAATATTGTCAAACGAACGAGCAACAGAAGTGTGATCGTCATAACGAATGGTACGGATATCTAATTAGAATCTCCTGGTTTCAAAAACATTCGATAACGGAAAGTTCAAATTTCTCTTTGATGCTGGCTAAATTGGGCTATTTACGTTGTGAGCAATTGTTCAACTTGAGATTTGATCGCAGATCAGAAGAAATTTTTGTCGGAGATATAACGACTGAAATTCATTGTCTGTCGTGATTGCTACCAGTTATATTGATGAACTTATGAGAACAAAAATAATTTTACTAAGTTTGTTCTACTTTAAAATATAGGAATAAAATAGAAATTACGCTAATTATTTCACGAAGCAAGTAGTATTAGCGGTCTGCGCAAATGATGTCCACGTGTTAAATTGACTATGTGAACTGTGTTCAAATTTGAGGATAGTCTTGGATTCACTTTCGTTTCTTTAAGAAGAAATGAATTTTTCTCTTCGCTGTTCGTGCTACGGGTTCAAATACCAAGGTAATTTTTTCTCTATAGATTTGAATGGGAATTAGACTAAGCGTGATACGCAAACAACAACGACATGGAAAACAAAATATATATATATATATTTTTAATCATATCACCCCGAGCAAGGCGGTAACGCCACTGATGTGCAGGGGGCTAGGTAATAGTGAAAAGATTGGAAAAGAGAAAGCCGGAAACCACACCCTAAACAGGGAACAAGGGTGAAGCCTCTTAACCTGTTCAATAGATGTGGGTGGAGTGTGAACCGGGCGATAGATAGATCTATCTACTCCAAAATAAGTGAGACGAGTTCATATTTGAGGATAGTATTGAACTCACTTTTGTTTCTTTAGAAAGAAAGGAATTCTTTTCTTTGCCCCTCAGTCTACAGGTTAAATACTAAGGTAGAGTGTTCTCTATGTATTTGAATGTGAATTAAACTAAGCAACATGCGCAACCAATATCTACATGAAAAATGGAATAAGTGAGACGAGTTCAAATTTGAGGATAGTATTGAATTCCCTTTCGTTTTTTTAGCAAGAAATATTTTCTTTTTCCCCCCGTGCTACGGGTTAAATACCCCAGTAGATTGTTTTCTATAGATTTGAATGGCAATTAGACAAAGATAGGAAAAACTGAATTCTGATCGGTGGAGAATGTAACTTGAAATATCTCTTCTATCTTTACCATAAAGGCATCACATTTCACAGCTAATATAGAAAAGGAAAGCGTGCAGTGTCATAATCCATTACATGATGAAAGGAAATGGCTTTTGTTATGACTAATTAAAGCGTAATAGGTTATTAATAAGGTTTAACAATAATAATTCTATTGCGTGTTTTTCTCAAGCACCTTATCTTAGCTAAATCAATCTTTGACGCTTCTGCTTCTTTTACGTGCCATATCATGAAAGGACGTCGGCGATCATCGTTCTTCATAACTTCTTCTTTTTAGCTTCATCGATTCCAGTCCCTCCTCTCTCGGCCCTTTTCACAACTTCGTTAAGTAGGTTATGTATTCGCTTCTTTTGCCCTGTCCCTCTAGACTTCAACATGACCTGTGAGTGTTAGATTCTCCAAGTCCTCTTTCATCATTATGTATGCTAGAAATTTCAGTTGTCGCTTTCAGATTTTAAGTATAAGTGTTATTTTTTCTCGTATTTTCTTTTAAAACATGTCGTTTCTCACGTGCTCAGTCTATGATATTCTCAGCATCCTTCTGTAGAACTACATGTTTGTTGTCATCAATCTCTTCTATATCGATACAGCATTCAATATCATATAGGAAACCGATATTACATAACAGTTCAGTACTGTTTTGTTTCTTTCTCATAAAATTTTCCTGTTTCTTTCTCCACGTCTCCCTATCCCTTGTGGCTCTTAGTATGTTTGAGCCTGTTGCTCCTGGCAATCCCCGTTCCGTCATCCACCTGATCAGACCCTGCAAATATGTTATCCGCTGCCTTCCTCTGTCTCTCCTTCCTTCTTAACTTAACTTTTGGAAGGCACCTTTTTCCATTTCAATTCACATTCGGTCTTCGGTGCCACTGATAAAACACTTCCGGGGTAATTTAAAAAAAAAATGTACTTGATTTGATTTAGTGTCTCCATTTCATACTCCGCGTTTCGAGTTGATGGTTGTTTCTTTTGTTGAAAACCGTACCTCCTGTCTTTTTACAATTTATGTTTAGACCTTTGAAGTTTTCTTTTACTAGTGAAATAGTAAGAGTTTTTTTTCTCCTTTTGACTGCTATCAATTCTACGTCATATGTCTTATCTTATTTAGATTCTTCTTCTATGTGCCCTGTCCCTTCAAGACGTGGGCAATCATGGTTCTCCACGTCTCCCTATCCCTTGTGGCTCTTAGTATGTTTGAGCCTGTTGCTCCTGGCAATCCCCGTTCCGTCATCCACCTGATCAGACCCTGCAAATATGTTATCCGCTGCCTTCCTCTGTCTCTCCTTCCTTCTATCTGACCAGTCAGTATCAGGTTCTCCAGGCTCTCTTTCCTCATTGCATGTCCCAGTAACTTCAGTTGTATCTTCCTGATGATCAGCATGAAAATTTCCTTTTTGTTGCCATTTTTTCCAACACCTCCTCGTTGCTTGCATGCTCAGTCCACGATATCCGTAGCATCCTTCTGTAGAACCACATTTCGGCCGCCTCCAGTTTTGTCCTCATTTTCGATGATATTGTCCAGCATTCACTGCCGTATTGAAGAACTGACATCACGTAGCAGTCTAGCACTCTTTTCTTCGTTTCTATTGAGATTTTCCTGTGTGTTAGTATTTTGCTCATCTTCTGGAACGCGTCCTTTGCCATGCCAATTCGCCTTCGGATCTCCGTGTCGCACTTTCCATCTTCTGTTAGAACACTTCCTAGGTACTTAAATTCTTGGACTTGTTTGATTCTGTTATCCCTCACCTGTATTTGGCATTTTGGGTTCTATCTTTTGCTGATGACCATGCACTCAGTTTTCTTAAAGTTTATTTGTAGTCCCTTCTTGTCACTCTCCACTGCTACTTTCTGTATGAGGTTTGTAGTTTCCTTTCCGTGTCCGCAATCAGCACTGTATCGTCCGCATACCTTATGTTGTTCAGGTTGTGGCCTCCAATAACAAATCCTGGCGTGTCATCTAGGGTCCTCAAAATATTCTCGCTGTATAGGTTGAACAAATCCGGTGAAAAGACACATCCTTGTCTTACACCTGTTTCTATCTTTGTGTATCTACTGAGGTCGTTAATGAATCCTGTTAAGACTTCTGATTCTCGCACAACTGACACTCTGTAAAGATTGAATAAATCTGGTAAGACAACACATCCTTGTCTTACGCTTTTTTTTGTGTGTGTTTATTGAATACGTTTATTGTCTGTAATCAGTCGGTTTCTTTCTAGTATAATTTCTGGATTGTTTTACTATCATCCAGATAAATGGGGTGTTGTGTAATGGATAAAAATTTGCGATGAGATATCGGAGAGAAAATTTTAATTTTCATTTGGGTTCGTTAAATTCGCTTTCGCAAAGACAGAAATCCATATCTTTTCCCCTTAGATATATGTTAAATAGCCGGACAGTGTGAGTGTTAGCTTCTCCAAGTCCTCTTCCATCATTATGTATGCTAGAAATTTCAGTTGTCGCTTTCAGATTTTAAGTATAAGTGTTATTTTTTCTCGTCTTTTCTTTTAAAACTTGATGTTTCTCACGTGCTCAGTCTATGATATTCTCAGCATCCTTCTGTAGAACTACATGTTTGTTGTCATCAATCTCTTCTATATCGATACAGAATTCAATATCATATAGGAAACCGATATAACGTAACAGTTCAGTTATGTTTTGTTTCTTTCTCATAAAATTTTCCTGTTTCTTTATATTTACTTAACTTTTGGAGGGCACGGCCCGTCGGAGGCTTATTCTCTATTTCCGATACATGCTGTTTGCCTAATATTGCCGTTCCGATAACAAGCTACAAAAATATGATTGATGAAATACGGTGTTTTTATGCCGCTCAACAAAGAAACATCAAACGCTTTTGTCTAATCTGAAACATATAGATCTACATAGTTTTGCGTCCCATCTATGGGTAAATCGTTAACGCCCAAACTGGGGTCATAACACTATGAAAGTATCAAAATACACTTTTATAGAAATATATATATATATATATATATATATATATATATATATATATATATGGACTTTTATAGAAAAATATAAATTTTTAAAATGGAAATTATTACCAGCAATACATTTTTGAATACAAAACTAGTAGACACCTTCAGTTTTCTAAAATATAAAAAAAAGAAAAAGAATTTTCATCAAAATCTAACTAAATCAACCTTCTTACTATAACCGAACATTAAAAAAATATCTTTAAACTCTGCCTTTTCGGCATTAAATAACCCACAGAGGTTGATATGCCGTTAAACAAAACTCAAAAACAAAACTTTTTGTCGTTTCTCGTATGATCATCAAAGTTAAGCAATGTCGAGCCTGGTCAGTATCTAGATGAGGGATCGCTTAGGAATACAAGGAGCTGTAATTTTTAAAGTGCTGGTGGTGTAATGGTTAATAACTACAAATGAAGGAATAATAATAATTACGATTAAATAGATAATAATTTAATATTTAGTCATAGTTGATAAGGCATCATTTGATGAATACATTTATTTTTGTTTTTGTTTTCTATCTCCCTTTACATATACATAATTCGATTAATAAGAAACATCTGTTCGGATGATGTCCTTCTAAAGAACGAAACACGCTACATGTACTTGTTTACATTATATCATTCTATTACCATATATTGCTCTGTAATATAGAAATTAATAAACAAAAATCGCCTAGCATAATAATACTAATGTATGTTGCTTTCATCCAGAAATAACTTACTAGTTTTGTTGAGAACTAATACTCCTCAGTAGAAACTAAGGAGACTACTATGGGAGAAGAATGAAGAGAAATGGTAATTTTTAGAGGTGACACAAGGTCGAAAGTATGGGGCAGCCAGTCATAATCGAACACACTACTCAATTGTAATGGTTCTTGCGAGACAAGCTTGTTGACCATTACACCATCTCGAGGTGCCAAACAAAAAGAAGAATGTTTGGTTACAAAAAATAACATTAAATATGGTTATTCTTTCTTTCATTTTTTCATTTTTTTTTTTTTTTGTTATTTTTTTTTCCCCTATCTTTATCTGCCAGCATTAAGTAAACAGCAGCTGCCGGAAATGAAGGATAAGCTTCCAGTAAGGTGCTGTCCAAGCTAGACAGACTCCTGAGGATAGGAGTTCAAATCCCGTCGGAGGCTTATTCTCTATTTCCGATACATGCTGTTTGCCTAATATTGCCGTTCCGATAACAAGCTACAAAAATATGCTTAATGAAAAAGAAGTAAAGTAATAAAAATTCAGAAGATTATGAATGCTTTATTATTTTTTATTTTTTGTTTTTTTGTTTTTTGCGGCCGGATTGTGTTTTGTTTTAGTTCTACGTGGTTAAATAGTATATGATTTGGGATCGTAAGACCCCTACAAAAAGTAGCAAGGAAAAGGACTAAACATAAATTACAACAATTAAAAAAAAAATACTGAATGCGTGGTCAGAGACATGATTGCCCAAAGGTGTATCGCGTATGGCACTTAACTGACTGATTATCTGAGAATTCTTGCCTTCTCGGGAAAGATAAAAGAGTAGTTCCCCGTTGTGGTTTTCATGATTTGATGTTCAGGGCTTACCTTGAAAAGAAAAAGGTGTGAATGTTACAGCTACTATACGGAATAATATTAATGTTAATAATTATAATAAAAATCACTTCTAATACCCGCCATGACACGCACATTGTAGCGAAACACTCTCATTCTTTTCGTATACCATTAGAGCAGCTATTTTCCATGAACCGGCACTTTAAGGAAAAAACTCCCAAGAAGATGCTTCCCCGATCAGTACAATTTTAATGGGTTCCAATCTACAGTCAACTTTTAGCTTTCTTAAATATACCATAAAACGTTTACCTCGAGTGGCACCCGAGCCTTGTACAGAGTAAACATCATTGTAAAACATAATTTGACTTGGCATGAAATGATACAAAAATACATAAACTGTCTAGTGGTGTTAAAATGTACTTTTTTTCAATGATGGTAATTTAAAATCAGTCAGTTAAGTGCCATACGTGATACGCGCTTGTGCGATCATGTCTCATTCGAGACATGACTGACTGATTATCCCGTAGTAGGTTGCCATTAATTTCTGCGGTAGACTTGTGACGACCAAGGTTATAGAATCCAAGGAGGAAGAGACGGATTGATACCTTTCCCAAGGGTACTTGCGCGTAAGTGAATGCAGAGAATTCAACTGGAATTCGAACTTGGCTCCTCGATTATCTCATTTCGAGCAGATATCCACTGCACCACAACGCACATCCTTCAGATAGGCTACTGTAAAACATCTACTTTGAATATCGCAAAAGGAGTGAAAGAAAATGACTCATGAATAAACTGTACAAATCTGTACACAAATATTTAATTATACTCGTCTTTGAAATTTACTTATAACTGCTGCGAACTTTTGCCCAGACACGAGAGTTCGGTGAAACCTGTGACTGAACCGATAGTTGCGGGTGAAGAAGAGGTAACTTCTTGCTATTCCCAAGGAGATGTGCGAAAAAGTGAAGGATAATACTGCTTCTTATAATCCAGTTTGAAAATCGAAATCCGTCTTGATTTATAGCCGAGCTCGAATGCTGACACTGACTTTAGCCCAACAGAGCTAAATATAAGTATCTATAGTGGAAACAGGACCTGCAAACATTTCTTTTTTCGTATTCATATCTTTGTTGCAACCTTCGAAATTTTTTATATAACACATTTCTATTATAGATCTTCGCGTCTTGACACAATTTTTATTCAGAATGAACTCGAGAAGAGCCTGTGATGTACTTAGGTAAAAGCTTTGTCAAACAAATGAATTCAGCCCTCTTAGTTTGTTGAGGCAATTCCTACAAGAGTCTTTTGATTTTTTTTCATTCCTCCGACTCCCCATGGCAACAAAACCCCGCTCGCTCCAACACCTTTTTTCTTTAAATTCTCTTAATGCCTACCTTATGTCCGGACACAATACCAAGCAATATTAATACGATTAACACCTTTTCGGTACATTCACATTTAAGAACTGCCATATTCTGGTTAATAGCTCCACACGGGTTATATTTTAACGTTTTAGTAGACTATGTTCTTTTGCACACTTTCGAATGAGCATTCTTTGTCCGAGTTACTTATTAAAAGAAACTCTTCGAGAGACATTTGCATCCAAGCAATGGCCATTAGAATAAAAGGGAAATTGATTGAATTCTTTTTCAAATGCTGATTATTGATCTTTTGATGGCTTAAAATCCACCGAACAAAGAGATTGGTGTCTCGGAGTTTTTGTAAATGAAATTAATACTGGTCTATATTACTTCTTCCTTCTTCTCTTTTTTTATACGTTTTAATATGATTCTATAGTGGTGACAAGATCGTTGAAAATAAAAGATGAACGCATAACATTCAATAAAGAGAGAACGAAAGCTCCAGAAAGAAATAGACATTTCTAGTTGATCAAATACGAAACAAATTCTTTAAATTTATTCCCTTTGTGAATATACACAGATTGTTTCTAAACATTATCTACGACCTTTTTTTATTGTGGTTCATTATTTGGAAAGAAAAAGAAATATCGTTGGGCGTGAACAGACTTTGAAAGCTATATAAACTGCATGTACGTTAGTGCTTTTCCTTGCAAATAAATAAAAAGCAATAGTTAAAAGCAGTGTCAACATTATTATTATGTCATTTTTCATCATATTTCGATTTCTGCTTTGGTCTCACTACCAACCAAGTCTGCGGGGAGACCTAAGGCAGGTCGTGGCGTGTTGTTATGGCTCCATTTCATGTTTTTCTATCTTGCCTATCATCCCTAGCATTACATAGATAAAGTTTTCCTTAGTGTGTGGGTTGTACTTAATAAGACAATTTTTTGTATATCTCTTAAGCTGGGGTTTCCAGGGATTCTTTCACTGTGTTGTTTTGTTCCATTTTTTATCATTCCAAGTGCACCTACTATCACTGGCACAACTCTTGTTTTCAATTTCCACATTTTTTCTATTGCAATTATTATTATTATTATTATTATTATTATTATTATTCAGAAGAGCTTGAACGTGCCAAGTGTAACAGCATTCACGCCATGCTTCTCTCATTCTCGGTGGGCTGGTCATACACACCCTATGAAGGACAATCGACTACAGAAGAAGCTCTTATATGGTGAACTCTCCACAGGGAAACGTTCCCATGACCGACCAAAGTTGAGGTACAAAGGCAGCTTAAAGGAGGCCCTTAAGTGCCGTGACATCCAATACTCCTCTTGGGAATCCACTGCTAAAGATAGAGCTGCCTGGAGATCCCAAGTGAAATCTGCAGTTGCAAAATTTAAAGAGGGTCGTATCAGGGCCCTCAAAGAGAGACGCCAGAAAAGGAAGGAGCACAAAAGCTCCATCGACCAGCTTGGGTCTCTGCTGCAACAGGCTCTTCCGTGCAAAGATTAGCCTTATCAGCCACCTCCGCACCCACCCAAATTCTTAGTGACCAGGAGATGGACTTCTTCGCCTGCGAAAGACGAACACTATTATTATTATTATTATTATTATTATTATGTATGCCGTGTCCCTTCAGGGTGTTGTCGATAATGGCTCTCCAGAACTTCCTGTTCTTTGTAGCTCTTAATAATTTTTTCTTTATATTATTGCTCCTAAACTTGTTCCACCATCATTTTACTGAAACTTGCTAGGTTGGTGATGGATTCTTTTCCTATCTTCATCTTGTCTTCATCTTCATTTCAGTCTGTCCTGAGAGTATCAAACTTTCCAAGTCTTGAAAAGAAAAAATGAAACCGATCCTAGTCGAAATCATAATGTAATTCCTCGATCCTTTGCTTAGTAGCATAGTATGTGCCTTTAACATACTTTTCTGCAAAGCAGAAAGAGAGAAAGGAGAGTAAGAGTAAGAGAGAAATCGCTGAAGAGAAACAAGGAGTTAAAATAGAAAGAGAACAATCAGACGTTTCTTCATATTAGATTTTCTCTGTTGTGCTTTAGATTAAATGACATAATCATTTTGATTAACATATGTCGCTAAAATCGATCTAGATTTCCTGCGATTTCAAGATGAAAATATCAAACAGCTCCTGAACATTTAACCATGAAAAAAAGAAAAGAAAAAGGAAATTAAATAAATAGATAGATTTCACTTTAAAGAAAAGAAAAGAGTTTCAGTAATATACATATATATATCTTTTTAATTGCTTCGCCCGAGGCAAGGCGGTACCGCCACTGATGCGCAAGCGGCTACATAAGAGAATAAAAGTTTAGACAGGAGAAGAGTGATGCGAAAGACGAACCAGTTACAGGGGTTGACAGAGAAATGGCAAGACAAGAATGGGAACTCAGGTTGCGAAGGTAGAGAGTAAGGAAAAGAACAAGATATACGGGCTGATGTAGAAAAGACTGGAGTCACGTGGATAAGAGATTGGGAATTGACATTGCATTTAAATTCCTGGGGATTGTAGCCATCAGGAAAGCAAGTATAGAAAAGAGAGTTCCACAGGCGGGAAGTGCGAGAAAAGAAGCTGATGGAGTAAAATTTTAGGTTACATTTGGTTGATTTAACTGTAAAAGGGCGGGAACTTGTTGCTATTCTGGTTGCACGAGTAACTTCTTGTGAAGTGACGAAAGTTCGTCGGAGCAGAAACCATGAAAATATTTTTAGAAGATACAGAGGGAAGCCACATATTATTTTTCCATCTTCGAAGATGAGGATCACGAAGAAGAAAAAGAATTATCATTATTATGATTACTATTACTATTGAGCAAAACAACACAATAAATGAAAACAAAATCGAGGTTTATGTCTAAATATTAGGCAGATTTGAATTAATTTAAATGAAGATATATGATTATGATTATTTCATCTGATTTTAAAAACAGATAGAATAATCATGAATATACATTTAAATTGGAAAACCTCAAATATCGTACTAAACTGGGTGGCCACGTGTGAAAATTAAAGTTGAAATATGGAAAAGGCCTCGATATGACTTGGTGACTAGTAAAAATAGCCAAACCATACAACGCTGGTAAAGTATGTAGATTATGCCAGGAGGAAAAATTGGCTATTATGTTGTTGCCAGAATGAAAAAAATTATTAAATGAAATATCAGAAATTATGTCAACTTTAATTATACTCATAAATACCTACTAGGATTATACAACCACGAATGAAAGTTTTCTAAGATCCTTAAATAACACCTCGCAATTCTGAAAGTTTTCGGTTGCTTCAAAATTCCAGTCGCGCGTTCGTAAAAAAAATTCCTGTTCAAGCATTTGAAAAACGGGAAAATCAGTTATTGTAAATCGACTGAAGATACCAAAAGGTTGAAACCTAGGTCGGGGAAATAACTAATTTCCAAATGAATATATATATATATATATATATATATATATATATATATATATTTAAAAATATGATTGGTGGAACAAAACTTAGTTACCCCTATAAATAGACAAAAATATTTTTATTACCCCCCCATGATGATAATATTTAAAAAAAAAAATTAAAATAGCAAGCTAACCGATTTTGCACCTCGCTCAACAGAGCCAAATCGAGGTGAATAAAGAAATAATTATCGTTTTTAAGAAAATGGACGAGATGTAGAGGCAAAAAATTTTTTAAATATAAAGGATTTAGGCACCAAATATATGCTCTCCCTGTTTACACAGTGAGGGCTGTAAGGATTGAATATAGATGGTCTCCAACACTTTGAGGTAGTAACGAGAGTAGGGCGTACATAAGATGGAAAATGCGTATTTAAATGTGCCGCTAACTTTAGTGTGTACGCATTTGGCATGAGTTCCGTTAGTTGATTACTTTGTAAGATGATTTTCTGAAGCTGAAATTATAAGGATCGAACTCACTACTCAGCTGTAATAGGTACTAGCGAGACAAACTTGGTAACCACTACAGAACGTCAGAGTGAGCAATGATTTTCTAAACGTACTTTAGATGCGGCTCAAGGTCCGAATGTATGGGGTACCCAGTGGGGATTGAACTTATTATCCAGTCATAAATGATCTAACGAGATATGATTGCTAACCATTACGCCACATGGAAGTACCCTTGATTACTTCGAGTAATTAATCAAACAATGTTGTATAAATCTTATGAAACTTTATTTGCATATGTAAGTATCTTTACGCGTTGGTGAGTGGATTCGGGACACTTTTTTCGGAATGTGCACGTTAAGGTGTTTGTCGAATTTGAAGTCGCTCGTGAAGAAAACGTTCCGTAAGTTCTATTGACGTTGCATTGTTTTGCCGAACATCATACCTGTAACTATTAAATAATAATAATAATAATAATAATAATAATAATAATAATAAACTCTTTCAAAATTAACAGAGAAACATTCAGTATGAAAATGAAAAGACCAACGAAAAGAATGTCAGAATTTTCGAATAAGATATGGGAAGGTGAACAACAGTATAATTTGGATTATGGACAACCGAACAAAAGCGTAGATAAAGGATCGAGAATGGGCGTTAAGGAATTACGACAATCTCTAAAAAAATAAAAAATAAAATTGTAAATCCCCAAGAATAGATAACGTAACTAACTTGTAGTTAAATTCCTTTCTTTCTGTGCACAAACCATAAGTAGATAGGTTCTCTAATGCTATCAATAACCAAAAGTACAAATCCAAAATGGCTAACACAAGATATTACTTATTGCAATTCGAAAACAAATAACATTGTAAACACACCAATTTAGTGACCAGTTAAGATTTATCCACGGCATGCAACCCACTCACGTTGACTGCCTTGGCGGTAGCACCTAAAATTCTCTCTTTACATCATCTACGGCAGGGGGTAAGACCCCTTTAAAAAATCACTAGCTATTATGTAAATGCTTATAGATTCAAATATAAACAACTAGCAGTATAGCCCGGCGTTGCTCGGGTGTAATGAAAGCTTTAAAACTAATCCATGGTCCTCGAGCTCAGACTCAGCTTAAAGAATATTTGTGTGAAATTTGGTGAGAATTGGATAAAAATTGTGGATTTGTGTAAAGGATATACAGACAAATAAACAGACACACACACAAACATCTTGCCTTTTATATATATATATATATATATATATATATATATATATATATTGAACAGGTTCAGACTCTCATCCCTTGTCCCCAGATTAGGATGTGATTCCCGGCTTTCTCTTTTCCAATCTTCTCACTTTGGTTTCTTTTTATTTTCAATTGGAGTAGATATATCTATCTATCGCCCGGTTCACACTCCACCCACATCTATTGAACAGGTTAAGAGGCTCATCCCTTGTTCCCTGTTTAGGTTGTAGTTTCTGGCTTTCTCTTTTCCAATCTTTTCACTATTACGTAGCCCCCGACAGTGGCGTTACCGACTTGCTCGGGGTGATACGATTGTATATATATATATATATATATATATATATATATATATATATATATATTATCGATTTTCTGCACTATTGTAAGAACTGCAACTTTGAAACTTCTGAATATCGTTTCTTATGCCTTTCTCTATGAGTGTATCAAATTTCTTTAAAATCGGACCACTCCTTCTATAACCCGATTCTTTCGATTATCGGTTTTCGATATTTATCGGGGGTACCTCGACACAAAACCTAGCTAAGAACACTCGCAGACGCTTAAAGTACATCTGTGTAAATTTTCAAGAAAATCGGTTCAGCCGTTTCAGAATCTATAGGTAACGGAAACACACACACACAGACACACACACACAAAGTTCCATTTATAAATAAGTTTAGATCAATATTTACTTCCTCCACAATCAACTAAGTGCTTACAGACTCAGAGAAACAGCTACTATTAACCTTTTACCAACCAATTTAAATCCTTTTTTTCTATGTGCAGTGCTTTATCTATAACCCTTTGGGTGTCAAATTCCCCAAGCTGTCTTTTCTCTTTATAATTTCAGCTCTTTCTTTCTGATACTTGGTTTAAGTGAACGTTTCATTTTCTTTTTCCTTACAACTTCTTTGTTGCGTACGCGTTCCGTCCATGGAATTCTCAGCATCCTTCTGCAGAACTATAATATTATTGACTTGAGTATTCTCTTCAACTATGAGGAGATTGTACAGGATTCACCGCCATATAGAAGAGTTGATAAGGCATAATGATACATAACTCTTCTTTGTTTCTCATAAAATCTTCCTATTTCTTAGGTTTTCGAATGCGTCTTTCACCAAACCAAACCTTCGGTATTCGGTGTCGCATTTTCCATCATCTGTGAAAACACTCCACAAACCAGCCAATACCTACCTTTCCTCAAGCCAAGCAAATACTTATAGTCTCTGCTATAAACAACACATATTTACCCTTATTTACACTATCTACATTGTTCGAACTCTTGCCATTGTAGAGACCTTGGTGATGCTTATCAAACTGGCCTTGTGCCAAGCACAACCGAAGTCCACACAATTTAAAATATCATAAGGTTGAATGAATGGTTGGAAAAATAAAAGAGTTTAATTTGTAAAATAAGTGAAATTGTATTTACGGAACAGAATAACATAAATGTGTAAGAAGTAAATGTTTGAAAAGAAAATGCATGTAGTTAATTGTTCAAAGAGAAAATATAAGTAGTTAAATGTTCCGTAGAAATTCAGAGTTTATAGTTGATAGTAGAAGAATGTGTATATGTAGAAAGATTAAAAAGTTTACTAATAAAGTCTGTGTTGTTTTCTTTTTTATGGCTGAAGAAAAAGTGAAAAGGAAAGTCAAGCAATAAAGGAGATTGTACTTATCGGAGTCAGTTGAAGTATCTTGTTTTTGTTGCTTTCTTTTATGACATGTGATTGAAAACGATGAAAAGAAAACTGGAAGGAGGAAGAATGAATGTATGTCGACGAGGCATGACCATGTCGGCTTGAAGTTTCTTTCTTACATTGTGTCGAGGTCCGTCAGATTACCGCTCCCATTCTGGACTGATTTGACCGGTCAAATGGCGTGGTTAAATAGTGAAATTTAGTCACGGGGTTGGATCAAATTACATAACCATTTTTTTAGGTGTTAAGAAAATTTGACACGCGTCATAGATCAATTTTTTATTTCCTATTCAATCAAAATCCAGAATTTTACTTTTCACACTGACTTGTAAAATTTGCCTTGGTCTGGGTTTTTCTAAAATGTTTTCAGTCGTTTTAATCCGATTTTGCGGGAGTGCAATTTTACTTTTTTCGTTTGAGTTAATTGTTAGATGATATAGGATTCGTATCCTATACCATATTCACGACGTTTCGGTCGTTGTACTCTCCTACCTTATTCAGATGATTGGAATTACGAACTGAACCCCTTATTTCGTTCATCGAGATAGACTGCTCTAGTTTCACGTGTCGCGCGTCTTCCAGATTTCTCAGTTATATCCCTTTATCTCAACTTTCTAAGTTTGTTCACTTCGAGGACACATAAGCTAGTGGATAAGAGCGGTGGTTGAATCCAGTGACATGATCCAAAGAGTTGTGAGTTCAATGCTTGGCTACAGCAGAGGTGAACAAAGCATGACTCCTGGAACTAGAACAATCTACTCTGATGAACAAATTTAAGGCTCATTTCGAAATTCCAATCACCTGAAGAAAGCCGGAGTGTACAACGGCCGAAACATCGTAAATATGGCAACGAAAATGAGGATAACAGTTCGAACATTGAACTGAATTTCGGTTGAAATTGATGTATTCAATTTCACACAAATAAGTTTGGAAAAAATGAGCATTCTTTCTTCTAACCCCAACCTCCAACTACGAGTTACATAAGTCAGTCTGGTTAAGTGCCATACGTGAAACACGCTTGGACGATCATGTCTCGAAAGAGACATGACTGACCGGGCAGATTATTCCGCAGTAGGTTGCCATTGCTTTCTGCGGTAGACTCGTTGCCGATCAAAGCTATAGAACTCAATCTGTTCTGTTATTTAACCCAAAACTGGAAGGAATAGACGGATTAATACCTTTCCCAAGGGTATTTGCGTGTAAGTGAATGCAATGAATTTGGGTGGAATTCGAACTCGGCTCCCCGATTTCTCGTTCCGAGCCGATATCCAATGCACGACAAGAATGGTAGATATATGCGTAAGACAGATTCTGGTAACAAAGATTGCCTCGCGCGACACAGTGAACCATCTTTCCTCGTAGCAGACTAAATATAAATGTCTAATATTCATATATCCCTGAACCAAATAAATGGTTAAATAAGAACAACAACAGCAATCATTAACTGATTCGGGCATTAAACTGACCAATAAATGTTAACATGTCGTAAAATCAGCCAACCAAGCAAGCATTCACATCAATTTTAGGCAAAACAATAATACAGTTCCGTAAAACTAATAACAATGTCAGTGAAGAAGAAAAATAATGCAAAAACGGTTCTTATCAGCGCAAAGATCAGTTGTTAATCAACAGGATGTAGTTGGCAAGCTGTCATTCAAACAACAAAAACCTTAACAATGCATTGACAGATGGTAAAAATCAAATAGTGAATCATGAAGTCCCTAGAATTAATGAAACTGTCTCCTAGACTTATCAATTTTCAGCAAGACCGTCTTAAAAAACAAACACTAAAAAACAACTAACAAACAAACTATTACCTTCAACCTTAGCTGCCATAATCGTAAATTTAGATTTGATAATTTAGAGTTGATTATTACAAATAGATTTCCTCCACTTTTTATCCGCACTTTTCTGTATTGCATTAAACTTTCACTCTAAACTTAAATGACGCTGGTTATAAACAGTACGGATTTAATAAGTTTATTAATCATTTGTTTACTGAAAATATTTCCCAAAAAGGATAAGGAACTAGCAGTTATGTTAGAAATAATGGAACTGAGTCTCTGTTAAGTAGTTTAGCCACTTACATGGTCTCTGCTATCTTCTTTAACCTAGTTCCCCACAAAGTTTGAGGACCCGATGGTATCCTTGTAAGAGTCATTAAGATGTGTGCTCTGAACTGACCCCTGTCCTCTCTAAATTGTATAATAATTGGATTAGACAGACTGAACTATCGCCCGGTTCACACTCCACCCACGTCTATTGAACAGGTGTAGAGGCTTATCCCTTGTTCCCTGTTTAGGATGTGGTTTCCGGCTTTCTCTTTTCCAATCTTTTCACTTTTTTTTTGTTTATTTTTTTTTTAATTGGAGTAGATAGACTGAACTATCGCCCGGTTCACACTCCACCCACGTCTATTGAACAGGTGTAGAGTCTCATCTTTTGTTCCCTGTTTAGGACGTGGTTTTCGACTTTCTCTTTCCCAATCTATTCACTCTTACGTAGCCCCCTGCACACCAGTGGCCTTACCTCCTTGCTTGGGGTGATGTGATTTTTAAAAAAATGCCTCCATTGACTCTTGCTTTCCTGCCTGCTGCAAGTTGTTCCAGTCTTTAAGAACTCTGGCGAGACGTCCGACCCTTTTAACTATCAGCCAATTAGTCTTCTGCCTCTTTTTGAAAGATTCTTATTGGCCCTAATCAATACTGAATTGGTTCATCACATCTCATGACAGGGCCATTTCGAAGATAAGCAATACGGCTTTAGTTTCTCCAGGTCAACTGTTGATATACTGACGATAATTGCGGAAAGTGTCTGCCATGCTCTCGATATAAACGGAGAAACCCGGGCTGTAGATATCTCGATAACGTTTGATAGGGCCTCGTGCATTCAGATCTTTCCTACAAGCTGAAAAGTTACGATGTCTCCTGACAGATTTTTGAACTGATCCAGTCTTTCTTATCAAATCGTGAAATAAAAATTATCCTGAACGTTATTTCATTGAAATGACGTCGAGACACCAAATATATTCTTACGGTAATTTGAAGACGCTGAATTTGAATGTTCTTTTCTTGGTTAGTTACCGTTTTGCTGTCCAGAAATGCCTCATTTTTGGATAAAAGAATTTTTGTAATTATTTTCTGTATATAGGATATTAACCGATGGAAAGATTTCTCAAAGTATAATATTAGAAACCTCTCAATTCGGATTTAAACCAACAAATTTTAGTCTGCTTATTGAGAAATGCTATTTTTTTCAATAACAATCAGATGCTAAGTGTTTAAAAGTAACATGGTTGATTATACTGAGGCCAACAAGTATTTTTTATCAAATCATTTAATAAACTAACAGGAGAAATAAAACCTTCATGAACATAAGAACAATGCTAAAACTTTTATCTTTCTTTATTGTCTGGCATGTTCAAAGTTATTTCATTCACTTTTGATACGCCAGCAGTATTCGACAATTATTCATTTGTCTCACCGTTTCTGAAACAGCTCTTCCATTGTTTTGAAAACTGATGAAATCGTTCTCTTTACTCATCACCCGCATAGCCGCAATGATACAAAAATTTATCTAGACGGCTCTGTGAAAAATGAACTTTAATGCTCATATTAGCGTACTACTTATAAATAATATTAATGATAAAGTTTATCGGTTAATTTGAATTTTGGCGATAAATTGGAAAAATTCAGTACTTCTATTTTAAGATTTTCCACTAAAAAACAATCTTTTTTCTTAAAAAAATAGTTTTCTTAGATGGCTGATAATAAATTGTTCGGCCTACCTGAAAATTGATGGTTTCTTACGACATTTATTAAGTAAATATCGTGATCAATCAAGATCGTAAATTGAATTTTTTTCCAAAAATGAACAATTTCTGTACAACCAAAATGGTAGATAACCATGAAAGTCTAAGGTCATTTTCGGAATCAGCACCATCAAATTAAGTAAATATGTATTTTTTTTTCACTTGGTACCAAAAATCGTATTGACCAATGTTGTAAATACTACATATTTCTTAAATTTATAAATCATTTTTGTTGAATTCCCGAAAGTATCTGTTAAAAGGATAAGTAACTAGTAAATATTTTATGAATAATAAAGAAATCCTGGAGTTATATTACCATGGAAATTAGCCTAGAAACAGAGAATTTAAAAATGGAAATTACTAATCCACTGGCTAAAAATGTGACAAAACATCTTGAAACGATTAGAAAGGTATATACAAATAGCTTAAATAGTGAGCTTAATATGAAATTCATTATTATTGTGATTATTATTATTATTATTATTATTATTATTATTATTGTGTAATTTTTCATCATAATTCGATTTCTGCTATGGTCGCACTACCACCCAAGTCTGCAGGAAGACCTATGGCAGGTTGTGGTGTGTTGTTGGCTCCATTTCATGTTTTTTTTCTATCTCCTCTAACATCACTAGCGTTACTCAGACAAAGTTCTCCTTAGTGTGTGGGCTGAACTTAACAAGACAATTTTTTGTATATCTTTTAAGCTGTATATCTAATGTGTTGTGTTGTACCATTTTTTATCATTCCAAGTGCACCCACTATCACTGGTACTATTCTTGTTCTTAATTTTCACGTTTTTTTCTATATCAATTTCTAGGTCTTTATATTTTGACAGTTTTTCGAATTCCTTGGTTGCTATTTTATAATACGCTGGACAAACCATATCAATTAATAAGCAAGTTTTTATTTTCTTATTTATTTATTTATTTTTATTGGAGGGGTAAGAATAATGTCCGGCATGTTTGCTTCAATTTTTCTGTCTGTCTAGACGGTTTAATCCCATAGAATGGTGACATCTTCTATTTCTGTAACCGGTGCTGGATGATGTTCATACCAGTGTTTGTTTACATATTTTCCATAGTGTTTGCACTATTATTATTATTATTATTATTATTCAACTTGTTTTTTTTAACGTTCCGTGCTTATTGCATAGGTTACACCCTGCCAATAGCTCATAAATAATAAACTATTCCGTCTCAATCGTGAGGAAAGACAGAAAAGACATATTAGAGAGGCTGTTCGGTTTCAGTGAGAGAAAGAAAAAAGAAAGAGAAAAGAGGACAAAGGAAAATATAACACTATTATATGTTTAACAATTTTTCAGTGAAAATGAAAACGTCAATTTTAAAGCTTTTCATTTGCACCTTCTTACTTCTTTAAATTATGACCTGCATTCATTCTCATGAGTGTTATAACATTAATTGGTCGAAGATGTTAAGCTGAAATATTTAATGATGCAATAGGAAAAGTTCAACAGGTATTTTGTAGTAGAACTCGAAATGTGTTTATTTATTCATTAAATATTATGATCCATCAGAAAATTAGAATAGTGAAATTTTTAAGGTTATTAAATTTGTTTTTGTTGGGACGCACGCGCCTATTCGGCTATAATGGACTATTCTATTACTATGTAAAGTAATGGTGGCATCTACGTAGGAGAGTGTGCCGAGCAGCCGATCGACAAGTCAGTCGTAGACTTCCGGTGACGACCCGGAAGTACCCATTGCTCATACTACGTCTTACGACGGTTGAGACAATTAACCTTTATTCTTGTATTGGATACTAACAACCTTTGTAAATACTATTTTCACGGAATACAACAATTACCCTATTCCTGTTGTTGAGTTATTTATTCTTACTCACGACATAACAGTTTTATATATTTGTTTTTCATTCAGTTCTTGAAAGAAAAAATATTGTTGCATTTTAGATGATCTATTTTTTAGTTTTTCATATTAATACGGCATTAAGTAACAGTTATAGATAAATAAGCTGGACCGATTGTACTGGGAACTGGACATCGAAGATTGGTCGCTTTAAACAATATTGTAACAGTAAACGAAACCAAAGATGAAGAAACTTGCCCAAAATAGCAGATATACAAAGATAGAAAGAGGCGTAAGACAAGGATGTGTCTTTTCACCGGATCTATTTGACTTGTACGAGACTATTCTGAGGACCCTAGATGTCATGGCAGGATTTGTCATCGGAGATCACAATTTGAACAACATAAGATACGCGGATGCTACAGTGCTGATAGCAGACACAGAAAGGAAACTACAAGAACTCCTACTGAAGGTTGCTGAAGAAAGTGACAAGAAAGGACTACAAATAAACTGCAAGAAAACCGAATGCATGGTCATCAGCAAAAAGGGCAGCCCAAAATGACAAATACAGGTGGGAGATACTAAAATCAATCAGGTACAAAAATTTAAATACCTGGGAAGTGTTCTAACAGAAGACGGAAAGTGCAACACAGACATCCGAAGGTCAATTAGCATGGCGAAAGACGCGTTCCAGAAGCTGTGTAGAGTATTAAGAAACAGAAAATTTTCGCTAGAAACAAAGAAGAGTACTGAATTGCTATGTCATGTCAGTTATTCAATATGGCAGTGAATGCTGGACAATATCATCAAACATGAAAGAAGACCTTGAAGTAACTGAAATGTGGTTCTACAGATAGGTGCTTCGGATATCATGGATCGAGCATGTGAGTAATGATGGGATTTTGGAAAGGATGGAAACTAAAAGGAAATCAATACTAAGCATCAGGAAGAGACAACTGAAGTTCCTGGAGCATGCAATGAGGAAGGAGGGCTTGGAGAACCTGATACTAACACACCAGATACAGGGAAAAAGAGACAGAGGAAAGCAGCGGTTAACATATTTGAAGGGCCTGAGCAGGTGGATGACAGAAAGGGCGTTGCGTTGTGTCACAGGAGAAAGCGTACTAAGAGTCACCAGGGATAGGGAGACGTGGAAAGCCATGATCGCCTACGTCCTGGAAGGACAGGGCACATAGAAGAAGAAGAATCCTGACCAACATTAGATAAACGTATTGAGCTTCCCATGTGTGTCATATGTAGATATATTTAAGTGTACATGTTACGATGGAAAAATTGTCGTCTAAATGATACAAAAGCGTAAATAACACTGACATCACATTTTAACAGATATACAGGGTGCAATTGATTAATTATCGTCTAGAGGAGGAAAAAATGAAATGAACACTGACATCTCAATTTAAGAGATGTACAGATTGAGATGGATGAATTGTCTAAATGACGCAAAAATGAAAATAACACTGACATCTCCTTTCATTAGATATACAGTGTGCGAAGGGTAAATTCACGACTAAATGACGCAAAGCTGACACCTCATTTCATAAGATATATAGAGTGACTTAGTTAAATTGTCGTCTGAATGACGCAGAAATGAAAATGACGCCGAGATCTCATTTTAACAGATATACTGTGCGATGTATAAATTGTCGCCTGAAAGACGCAAAAATGAAAATGACGCCGAGATCTCATTTTAACAGATATACTGTGCGATGTATAAATTATTGTTTGAATGACGCTAAAATGAAAATGACGCCGAGATCTCATTTTAACAGATATACTGTGCGATGTATAAATTGTCTCCTGAAAGACGCAAAAATGAAAATGACGCCGAGATCTCATTTTAACAGATATACTGTGCGATGTATAAATTATTGTTTGAATGACGCTAAAATGAAAATGACGCCGAGATCTCATTTTAACAGATATACTGTGCGATGTATAAATTGTCGCCTGAAAGACGCAAAAATGAAAATGACGCCGAGATCTCATTTTAACAGATATACTGTGCGATGTATAAATTATTGTTTGAATGACGCTAAAATGAAAATGATGCTGAGATCTTATTTTAACAGATATATTTACAAAAATCACAGGAAAAAATTACCTTGAAGTACTAAAGAGAAATTTTATTCAATAGAATCGCCATTGGCTTCAATCAAGGCCTCTAGACGACTTCGGAATCTCCTCACCTGGATCCTTGCCCTCTTTTGTGCCAAAAGGTGTTTTGATAGTCTCTCACTCAACTAGCGCCCCGCA
The DNA here is from genome assembly GCA_037127315.1 of Ascarosepion bandense. Lineage (NCBI taxonomy): Eukaryota > Metazoa > Mollusca > Cephalopoda > Sepiida > Sepiidae > Ascarosepion > Ascarosepion bandense. Next base: position 12,735,730 of record JBBBDQ010000293.1, on the reverse strand, counting down.
TATAATAACCAACCCTGCAGAATGGGGTATTATGTAAAGGAAGATGTGGTCAAAGAAATTGTGTAATATACATGAAATGATGTTTATACTTGTGAGGTAAAACAATGAGTTATGCAGCAATTGTTCTTCTTGATTCTTGCATTTAAGCCTTAGGAAGCAAAAGATGTGTTTTAATTATTTCCATCGAAATTCTAAATTATTGTTTTTGAAAAAGTGGATATTTCTCCCAAATTTAAAATGAAATTAATTTTCTTTCGTTCGATTTTATTAAGTGTCTAAAATGAAATTATTTATGTCACAAGGAGAATCTATCTATCTATCTATCTATCTATCTATCTATCTATCTATCTATCTATCTATCGTTAACTTAACTTGCCAGACATTGCGTCTTTCGGCAACCACCCTCTTCCCGCAGCGAAGCACTTCATCCTGAAGACACATGATGTAGTCTTCCATATTAAATCAAGGGCCTCACCAACAAATTCAGGATTTCCTTTCTCATCAGAAAAATCACAGTAAGTTTTCCGAGTTGCCGTATCTTCGTAATTAGAATTAGACTCATCCAATTATTTCCGAATCCACTTAACTGTCCTCAGATTGACATCCAGACATTATGAAATATTCGTATTGGATTTTACGGCGCGAATTTCAAGAAGTACCGCATGCCGTTTCCAAATTTCTTGCAGAGTGAAGTGTCATGTTACCCTATTTTTCATAGAAGGGGCCCAACTGACCTTAAAATAGAGCAGCCGACATAATCAAAACCATGCAACGAGCATGAGCAAAATTAAAAATATAAATTGGTGACAATTTACCCATCGCACCGAGTATATGTTTAAAAAGGCATGGAATATCGCCTATGAATATGGCTCAAATAGAATGCACATATACACCGCATGTACGCAAGTTGAAGAAAGGTATAAAAACATATGCACGATCCTCGTCAGAAGCACCACGCCACCACCGCCATCGCTGCGTAATGTTTTCTTACCACTGGGAGAAAATGGGAATAATTTCAGGAAATATTCTATCAACCAGAAAACCGAAGAAATAGAATAATTTCTTAGAAATTTCAAAATATATCCTATCACATCTAAAGTCTTTTCGATTTCGGATATTAATTATATCGACCAGGAAAAAACAGAGATGCCTCCAGGTCATGTCTGATAGTGCGGCTTTAACTAGCAAGGATTATATATATATATATATATATATATATATATATATAGTCATCATGGGGTGAGAGATGGAGAGAGGGAGAGAGAAACACGCATATATATCTATATGCATCTATATTATATATATACTCATATATATATATATATATCCATATGTCTAATTATATTTTCTGAGTCAAATGTGTTCTTATGTGAATATAATAGACATACGCTCATACGCATTATATATATATATATAAAGAGAAGGAAGGGAGGAGAGAGAAACTGACAGGCAGACAGACGGAGACGAATGTGCTTACATTTACTCTAGCGTTAAAAAATATACACATAAAGACGCATATGAGTGTGCATGCGTGTGTCTGTGAGGGTGTGTAACTGCATGTGTGTGTGTGTGTGTATGTATGTGTGTGTGTTGGGCAAGAAGTATATATATATGGGTCTTGGTTTATATAGTTTGCAAACACACACAGAAACACACACAAACACACACACACACACATATATATATATACAGTCATTTTTATATTTGTAGTATATGCATGTTAATACAAACATATTTATATGCGTGTGTATGAATAGAATTTATAGCACACGCATACACAAAGACAGGGAGAGAATATATGCGTACAAGTATATGCACTAGTGAATTCTGTGATCAAACTTTAAGATAAAAAGGGCGAACATAGGGCAAGATAAATAGGTAAGTAAAGTTAACGATAGATAGATAGATAGATAGATAGATAGATAGATAGATAGATAGATAGATAGATCGATAGATAGATAGATAGATAGATAGATAGATAGATAGATTCTTCTTGTGACATAAACAATTTCATCTAGACACTTAATAAAATTGGACGAAAGAAAATTAATTTCATTTTAAATTTGGGAGAAATATCCACTTTTTCAAAAACAATAATTTAGAATTTCGATGGAAATAATTAAAACTCATCTTTTGCTTCCTAAGGCTTAAAGAAGAACAATTGCTGCATAACTCATTGTTTTACCTCACAAGATATAATTTCCACTAAGGAGATATTTATTTTTTGCATCAAATATCGCACGACATATGCGGGAAATGAAATCGAATATTTCTAACATATTTAACTTTTCAAATGCTCGAGGCAACTAAGACAAGAACTGAAAACAAACACCTTCGATTCACATGTTTCGAAGTTGTGCAATTACCAAGTCTTCCGGTGATTAGCTCTACGAACTTGAACTTGTAAAGTGCCATAAATTGACCAAGTGCTGAAGGGACACGGTACATAGAAAAAGAGGAATAAGCTTTAACTAGACGCGAGGCTTGTGTAACAGTTTTTGGCGCGGAGAAGGCTAATCGACGTGCCGTGTCATATTACAACTCGATTGTTGCGTTCACTTACACAATTGCGGATAGATAGATAGATAGATAGATAGATAGATAGATAGATAGATAGATAGATAGATAGATATGAACAGACTGGGATAGATAGATAGATAGATAGATAGATAGATAGATAGATAGATAGATAGATAGATAGATAGATAGACTGGGGTAGGTACATAGATAGATAGGTATGAACAGAATAGATAGATAGATAGATAGATAGATAGATAGATAGATAGATAGATAGATAGGAAAAGACTGGGATAGATAGATAGATAGATAGATAGATAGATAGATAGATGAACAGGCTTGGATAGATAGATAGATAGATAGATAGATAGATAGATAGATAGATAGATAGATAGATAGATGTGAACAGGCTTGGATAGATAGATAGATAGATAGATAGATAGATAGATAGATAGACAGATGTGAACAGGCTTGGATAGATAGATAGATAGATAGATAGATAGATAGATAGATAAATAGATAGATAGATAGATAGATAGATAGATGTGAACAGGCTTGGATAGATAGATAGATAGATAGATAGATAGATAGATAGATAGATAGATACATATGAACAGGCTTGGATAGATAGATAGATAGATAGATAGATAGATAGATAGATAGATAGATAGATAGATAGATAGATAGATGTGAACAGGCTTGGATAGATAGATAGATAGATAGATAGATAGATAGATAGATAGATAGATAGATAGATAGATAGATGTGAACAGGCTTGGATAGATAGATAGATAGATAGATAGATAGATAGATAGATAGATAGATAGATAGATAGATAGATAGATGAACTTTCATTGACACAAGCTATTTCATCAAGACTAAGAATAAACTAAAATTGAATTTCATTTTAAATTTTCCTCTAACAGGGAGAAATATCCACTTCTTTATAAATAATCTAGACTTTCAATGAAAATAATTATAACTTCATCTTCCTTCTTAAGGTTAAAATGCCATAATAATAGAATCTAATTGCTGTATAACTCTTTGTTTTACCTCTTAAAATATAATTTCCTCTGAAGCAATATTTATTTCTTGTATTCTCTCATCATAAACGCGAAAAGTTTGCCATCATTGAAAACGAAATCGGATATTCATTCATGATATTTCTAACTTCTGAAACAGTACCAGTTAAAAGCTATCAACCGTAACAAGATCAAATAATTTTTAAGATGAGATAGTGACAATATCAAATGAATTATTATTTTTTTATGTATCTATGTTTTATCAATCGTAACGTTTCCGTCGGTAGAGTCTCCGGTTTTCTTAGTGCTACAGAAAGTTTTGAGATGGAAGCAATATGCTACGAATTGTTTGTTTTTATACGCCTATAGCAGACACGGAAAAGAAAATGCAGGACTTCCTACAAAAGGTAGCGAAAGAAAGCGAGAAGAAAGAATTAAGCGTGAATTCAAGAAAACTGAATTCATAGTTATCAGCAAAAAGACCCCAAAATGCCAACTACAGGTCAGAGAAACTAAAATAAAACAAGTGAATAAATTTAAATACCTAGAAAGCATTCTAACAGACTCATAAGACTGAGATCCGAAGATGCATTGGCAAGGCCAAGGACACATTTCAAAAGCTAACCCGAGTACCGAGAGACAGAAACATCTCATTGGAAACAAAGGAAAGAGTGCTGGACTGCTATGTAATAGCTGTTCTTCTGTATAGTAGTGAAAAACGATGGGAAGGCTCGAGGCAGCAGAAATTTGGTTCTACCGAAGGATGCTGGGCATGTGAGCAAAAGTGAGGTGTTGGAGAGGAAGCAAACGAAAGGAAAACCATATTTAACATCCCAAAGATACTGCTGAATTTTCGAGGAAAGAGGATCTGGAGAATCTAATACTCACAGAACGGAAAGGGGGAAAAGGAGGCAAAGGAAAGCAGCGCGAGACATATTTGATGGAATTGAGTAAATTGATATCGGAGTGGGGTTTGGGAGAGATACCATGAAAAACATTAAAAGCGACAAGGGACGAGAGGAAGTGGAAGTGCATGATCGTCTACATCCTGAAGGGACACGGCACAAGAAGAAGAAGAAGAAGAAGAAGAAGAAAAGATATTTTTGCAATCATATTTTTTAACAAATAGGATCTCCGACTTTCGAAGTGTCTACCAATGCAACATTGTTAGAATCGAGACCCTCCTGATGTAGTCGCAACTTTGCCGGACTGATCATGTTGCAAAAATAAGTGACAACGGAATACCTAAGGTCTTCATGTATAGCCAGCTTCACAGTGAACAAAGGACTGTTGGACGGACGTATAATAACAAGCTAAAAAGTAACCTCGCAGCTGTCAATGTGCTTGATACTAATTTCGAGCGAGTTGCTCAGAATAAAATTAACCAGAGGTATTTGTATCGGGTTCTATCAGAAATTTTGAAATCAATCGAGCTGACCGGCTAAGATACGAAAAACAACCTCGAAAAGCGTTAGAAAATATTCCTGTATCGATGTCCCGAAATTCACGTTATTGCAAGATATGTGAACTTGTATGCAGGTCATTAACTGAACTGAAATGTCACATACGATACAAACATAAAAAGTAAATGAGGTTATCGGATCCTCATACCTCGAAATCAACAGGAGATCACACACACACACACACACACACACACACACACACACACACACACACATACACGCACACACACACACACACACATATATATATAACCTTCAGTTTTATGGTTTGAAGATCATCTGTGTGTCACCTGTCAACCCTATAGCTTGAAGATTGCATTTAAACCTGAAACACTCTATCGTCGCTTGGTGTTGACATCAGTGTCTACTTATATAATTATATACGATCTATCTCTGATACTGAGTACTTTTATCTATAAATATGCATATCTTATACTATATCTTAGATTAAACGTTAGTTACGGTGGACAACTGTATTTTAGGAGACACTTCCGTTTTACATTCTGAATATTATTTATATCGTCTATAGATTATAGAAAATTCACAAAGAATTACATTAGGGCGATGGGAGAGTGAATGAAGTCGAGATGCCAAGTTAGGACTAATGACATTGCGGATTCTTTGGAATTTACCAAAGAACTTGAAATGTATAGGCGGGACACGAGGCCATATGTTGCAGCAATATTCGATATATATATATATATATATATATATATAGATAGATAGATAGATAGATAGATAGATAGATAGATAGATAGATATAGATATAGATATATAACTATGAACTGTTATTTACGACTTTTTTCTCAGTAGAAGATAGAGTCTCCTATCGTTCTGTTTGGACACATTTCCTGGTCTTCTGAACAAAAGTAGAGGTCATCTGTCGTTTGTTTCCATTTTAGCATTGGGTTTTCGCCTTCTAATGAAGTCAACTTCAAGTCTATCCTCATAACGACTCCGTCTAAACTCTGAAATGTTATTTACTACTTATTTTTTCTCAATATGACTAGATAGGTTCACATGTCGTCTTTTTCAGAATCCACTCTGTTTTGCTTTTTGGGTTTTTTTTTTGTTTTTGTCACCAGTAGAGGTTTATCTCTTGTTTTGTTTGAGATTGAGTTTAGGAATCCTTCTGACACATTAGCATTCTCTTTGACACAGAGTAGACCTTTGCGTCTTGGTGACTATGTCACCTTCGTTAGAGAAAATTGGTTAATAATAAGAATATATTTTACTTATTTAATTAAGAAACCTCTTAATTAGGATGTATTTGCTATGTGGCGAGTTGATCGATTTAACATTAAAGATTATTATAGCTCTTTTCCACCGGAATTATTGTAGTAATTGTTCTGTATTTTGCAATTAAATGGTTACCAATGTACCTGCGTGTTCTTAAAATCTAAGAAAAGAACACGTCCTTTCCGGGCGACCCGTTGCTTTCAGAGAAAACGCATCGGCTGACGAAGATTGTTCATTATGATGATATATTATCCCACTGAACTAATGAGATTAAATGTGTTCGTTGATTTTCCATGATTTTTCTAATTAAATTAGTTCTTTCTTGTTATCACGGAAAGCAAAATCCTGCACATCTATTGTTGACACGTGCAAACAAGACAACATAAATTGGGCATTTGATACATGCGCACATAAACAATTTTCGAAAATTATCAGCTTTTTTAGAGAAACGAGAAGAAGGAAATTGAAAATGAGGTTTGGAATTGAAAAGGTTTCTAAACCTATCGAGAAAAATGGTTAGACGGGGGCTGATTGATAAACAGATATTAGGATAATAACGAATAATTATAATAATTAGGATATTAAATACCGCATAATCATATATATATATATGCATAATGTCTATTTTATGGACCTCTCAGTAAAAGCCTGCCTCTCTCTTTGTCTATCTATCTATCTATATGGGAAACCACGGCGTGGTGAAATGGTTAGCGAGCTTGTCTCAGAACTGAGTAGTGAGTTCGATCCCCACTGGGTACCTTATATTTTCGGCCCTGTGCCACATGTAAGCAGTGCTTAGAAAATCAATTATCTATCTATGTATTGTATTATACTAAAAAGGGATTTTTTTTTAAAAAAGTACTGCTTCTGCTATCTTCGCATTACTCTCCAGTCATGAATAGTGTTCTCTTGGCTGATGGCGTGTGTATAGACTGCGTATATATAACACGATAAAATTTAAGCGACGTATATCAACTTTCGTTTCCTTATGAAATGAATTAAAACATTATTTTGTTTAAAGTCTAAAAGTCCTTTTTTGATGCAAGGCATCAAAGAGGATTTTTCATTTTGTCATTCAATTAACCACCATACTTTTGTAAAAATGTTCATATATATATATATATATATATATATATATATATATATATATATCACCTGTGAGAGAGAGGTTAGAGGCTGGAAAATATTTCATCTTCCACAAAATTTTGAACTATATATATATATATATATATATATATATATATATATCGCCCGGTTCACACTCCATCCACGTCTTTTGAACAGGTGAAGAGGCTCATCTCTTGTTCCCTGTTTAGGAAGTGGTTTCCGGCTTTCTCTTTTCCAATTTTTTCACTCCTTTTCCTTTTTTTTTTTTTGAATGGGAGCAGATGGACTAAACTATCGCCCGGTTCACACTCCACCCACGTCTATTGAACAGGTGAAGAGGCTCAGCCCTTGTTCCTTGTTTAGGATGTGGTTTCCAGCTTTCTCTTTTCCATTCTTTTTACCCTTACGTAGCCCCCTGCGCATCAGTGGCGTTATCGCCTTGCTTAGGGTGATATGAATTAATATATATATATATATATATATATATGAATTTCCTTATCAATATATAGACATGACTTCGCAATTGATACACATTTTACTGCCTGATGATCACACAATAATAATAACTTTATTATCTATAAATGCTTTACATCAGGATTGAGCACTTAATAAGAAGTAAATATTAAACTGTAAAATATATATCCGTTAGTTTAAGCCACTTACGTTAGTGCGAAGATTGCTGCTTTTTTCAGTGGTTTAATGGTAGAAATGCATTTTTGGCAAGCCATTTTTTTACCATAAAGTGCTCTGCAGGTGGTCAATTGCTTTTTATTGTTTATTATTTTGTTGACGTCTTTTTAAGGCGCTTAAATGAATGTCTGCTTAATCAGTACACACACACACACACACACACACACACACATATATATATATATATATATATATATATATGAGTTCTTGTTGTGAATGGGAAAATTGTAATGTATGGAAGGGTCATGATTATGGTTACCTAGGTACAGGATAATTAGAGTTGAGCCGCCTCTCCCCACACCAACTTTTAGAACAATAATTTCTCCCCACACCACATTTTAGAACAATAAGTATATTATATTTGATCACTTGAAATTCCTACATAGACCTTAATATAGCTGCGTAGACGACGAGAAAAACATTTGGATATTTTTCTAATATTTACATTAATTAATAATAAATTATGCAAACTTACTATTTTACTCAATCCAGTACAGTTTTCATAATATGTAATTAAACAGTTATTTTGACTCATTTAGATTATTACAAAAAGATGTTTCAGCTCTATCTGAATAATTTATTTTAATGTGAAAATGTTGTTTTAATGTGTATACAGGCGAATAGCCCAGTCAATAAAAGCACTGGCTGGTGGGCAGAGTGACTTGACCCAAAGAGTTGTTAGTTAAATACTTGATAGCAGGGATGAACAAAAAATTTAGATAAATGAAAAGAAGATAATTGATTCTGAGACATCTGGGAGAGGCATAACTCATGTAACTAGAACAATCTATCCCGGTAAACGAAAAAGTGCGTTCAGTTCGAAATTCTACTCATCTGAAGAAGGTCTGAGCATAGAAAAACCGAAACGGCGTGAATATAACAATAATGATGAGGACAAAATCCGAAGAATGCAAATAATGACAATAATGTATATTAGGTAAAAAAAAAGTTTTCTAAACTTAAGACTTATATAAATTCTTTTCTTGCAAACACGATGAATTTAAAATTCAAAGAATATCAAAAGAAACGTTGCTTATACAGAGTAAATTTTAAAATCTAATTTTAAAATAAATAACACCGAAGAAATATTTAGTAAAATACGTTTCTCCCTCCAGCAACGAATTCAATTGGAATATATATATATATATATATCTGGAATCGAACCATTCCTTATCCAATCGCAATTGCGGTGGGCTGGTCACGTCTTGAGGATGCTTGATGACAGAATTCCGAAGATTGCGATGTACAGTCAGCTGGCGGAGGGGAGAAGGAATGTAGGACGGCCTTGGCTTAGGTACAAAGACAAAGAGTAACCTGTCTGCAGTGAACATACCATATGGAGGTCTTGAAAATGTAGTGAGTGACCGCAAAGAATGGAGATCACGGTATTTTGAAGGTCTCCAGAAGTTTCAATCTGAAAGCATAAACAAACTGAAAGAAAACCGAGAAAGAGCAAAACGACTAGCAGCGGCACCACTATCTGCAGCGGTCAGTCTACATTCATGTTCTATTTGCGACCTTGTTTGCAAATCTCTTGCTGGACTAAAAAGTCATCAGAGGCAAAAACATAAATGAATTTTATAAATATAAGTTGTCTGAACCTCATACGTCGAAATCGACGGGAGAGTCCATCATATATATATATATATATATATATATATATATATATATATATCCGAGTGAATAAAGAACGAAGAAAAATTGACAATGTTCAAAGCATTAATTTAAAACAGTGCTTGATATATAATATAGAGCTGTGAATATTTATCATAGTTTAGAACATGTACAAATTTTTATCGACTACGTGTTCTAAATTATATATATAATAATGATTTATTTGAACATTATTTTTGATTGATACTCATATTTAAGTAGATATTCTGTTGTTTTTTTTTTAAGTAAACAGTATTATATATTTATATCTACTGGCCTGATTATTTACGTTAATTTTTTATTACGAAAATGTGTATCATTTGGCAGTATTCGACCCCTACCCACCTAAGGAAAGCTACCATTTGATCTGGCAACGACTTAGAACTCTCGACCACGAATGACCTCCAGTCCAAGCAAGGTTTTAATAAAGCCTATATAACATAATTTTCGATTCATCGCAACAAACATAACTGCTCTGAAATGTATCGTAATATCAACAAATGTAAACATGTTACGGAAATTAACGGAGATTAACGAAAATTGGTTATAAACAACCGACAATTTGAAATTATTTGTTTGAACATCTAAACTTATTTATAAATGGAACTTTGTGTGTGTGTCCGTTATCTATAGACTCCGAAACGGCTGAACCGATTTTCTTGAAAATTCACACAGTTGTACCATAAGCGTCTGCGAGTGTTCTTGGCTAGGTTTTGTGTCGAGGTACCCTCGATAAATATCGAAAACCGATAATCAAATAAATCGGGTTATAGAAGGAATGGTCCAATTTTAATCAAATTTGATACACTCATAGACAAAGACATAAGAAACGATATTCAGAAGTTTCAAGGTTGCAGTTCTTACAATAGTGCAGAAAATCGATAATATATATATATATAAACGTAATTTTGGGTTGCCCTTTTTGCTGATGATCATGCATTCAGTTTTCTTAAAGTTTATTTGTAGTCCTTTTTATCACTCTCCACAGCTACCTTCTGTAGGAGGTCTTGTAGTTTTCTTTCCGTGTCTGCAATCAGGATTGTTTCATCTGCATACCTTATGTTGTTCAAATTGTGACCTCCAATAACAAATCCTGGCGTAGCATCTAGGGTCCTCAAAACATTCTCGCTGTACAAGTTGAACATATCTGGTGAAAAGACACATCCTTGTCTTACGCCTCTTTCCATCTTTGTAAATCTGCTGAAATAAATATAAATATAAAATAAATATTTAAGAGCTTTTTTTATTCTGACATAAGTTTGGAGCATACATACACAATTTAGCCATACGTATATTTATTTATTATCCCATTATTTATTTATTTATTTATTTATTTATTGTATTTTATATATTTTCTTTGCTGTATGATTGCCAAACAATAAAGAGATCTGAGAAAAACAGCGGCAGTAAAAAGTGAGGTCTTGGAATATTTTTACAATAATTAATCAAGTTGTGGAGTAATAGATATCAGCTCGGAATAAACAAAATCGGAGACCCGAGTTCGAATTCCAGTTGAATTCGTTGCATGGACTTACGCCTAAATACCTTGGGAAAGGTATTGATCGCTGTCCAGCTACGGATCGAATAGCAACAGATTGGATTATATAGCCTTGGTTGGCAACCAGTCTACCTCAGAAAGAAATGGTAACCTAATTTGGGAATATTTTCTACCTAGTCAGTCATGTGTCTTTCGAGACATGATCACCGAATGTGTGTCACGTATGAATTGACTGATTAATTTTAGCACACATGTCTAGCTAGATCAATTAAGCAAAAATTGCAACCGAGTAATGAGTTTTAGCCTCACTGAGTGCCCCATATTTTCGGCGACGTGCCACATCTAAGCTACGATTAAAAAAATTATTTGAGTGCTTTAACTTCGTTTGATGGTTAACAAGCATATCTCGCTAGATTAATTACGACTGAGTAGTGAGTTAAAATTTAAATACCTAGGAAACGTTACAACAGAAGACGGAAAGTGCGACACAGAGATCCGAAGGGGAATTGGCATGGCGAAGGAAGCATTCCAGGAGTTCAGTAAGGTATTAAGAAACAGGACAATTTCGCTAGAAACTAGGAAGAGAGTACTGCATTGCTACTTGCTGTCCGTCCTTCAATATGGCAGAATGCTGGACAATATCATCGAAAATGAAGGAAAAATTTTAGCAACTGAAATGTGGTTCTACAGAAGGATGCTGCGAATATCATGGATCGAGCATGTGAGCAATGATCATGGAAATGATGGAAACAAAAAGGAAATTAATACTGAGCATCAGGAAGAGACAGCAGGAGTTCCCGAGACACGGAATGAGGAAAGAGGGCTTGGAGAATCTGATACTAACAGGCCAGATAGAGGGAAAAAGAGACAGAGGAAAGCAACGGATAAAATATTTGAAGGGCCTAATCAGGTGGATGACGGAACGAGGATTGCATGGTGTAACAGGAGAAGGCGTGCTAAGAGCTACCAGGGATAGGGAAACGTGGAAGGCCATCATCGCCTACGTCCTGAAGGGACAAGGCACCTAGAAGAAGAAGAAGAAGAAGAAGAAGAAGAAGAAGAAGAAGAAGTGAGTTCGATCTTTACTGGATACACCACATTTAGGGCCTTGTACCACATCTAAACTACTCTTAGTAAAACGGCATATGTTTTCATTAAAAGATATTTTCATAGCAATAGACGGGCCCATAATTTCTTATCGTCGCTCATTTATGATATATGCTTGCTGCGAAGACTGAAGATGTCATCAATTAATCTGATTAATCTTCTTCTTCTATATGCCGTCTCTATTGGGGACGTGAATGATCATAGATCTCCACAACTTCCTCTCTTTTCTAACCCTTAGTACAGTTTGTCGTTTTGCTATATTTTCCAATCCTTTTTTCTGACAATCACTTACATAATCTCATGAGGTTGGTCATGCGCTTCTTTTCTGTATGTCCTGTGCGTGTCAAATTTACCAACCCATCTTTCCTCATTATGCAACCTAAACGTTTCAACTGTTCTTTTCTGCTGCAACGAATAACTCTCCTTTTTGTTTCTATTCTTTCAAGACCTTCGTTATTCTCAGCATCCTTCTACAGGATCATATTTCTGTTGAATACTTTCTTTTCTCGATCTGTGATAAGGTGGTCAAGATTTCACTGTCATATACATTTTATGAAAAAAAAAATGGCTCCTTGAAATGTAATTGCTACTTTTTTATAATAATCATCACCTAATACAAGGCCCAAGACACTCTCGGGGTAGTGGGTTCCTGTGTGGTTTAAGATTAGCAAAGCTAAGTACAAAGGATGGAAGTAAAAAGCTTATTTGGACGTAAGAAGAAAGTGGAAAGCCAATCCTAAACAAGATATAAGCTTTCTCCCATGGTGAATTCACCAGAGAGACAAATGTTCATTATTTGCCACTTATAACAAACTAGCAGTATAGCCCGGCGTTGCTCGGGTGTAATGAAAGCTTTAAACCTAATCCATGGTCCTGGAGCTCAGACTCTTTTGACGTTAGCACGAAAGACAAAAAGCAATAGTTGTTTCCAGTTAAAGTGAAACCGTAGACTGAAAGAAAAATGAATGGATGTAAGTCAAATTTTGATTTCCTGGTATCGATATCAAATAAGTTTTTTCATCGTAAACTGAATTTTGAAGGCTAAATAAGCCCTCTGAGTAAATGGTATCATGGCTGAGACTAAGAACTACAATTATACCTACTTAGAAACAAACCCGAAGGAAAAACTAAAATAAAAGGGCTGAAAAAAAACGGACATACAGGCAGATAAACAGACACACACATCTTGCCTTATATATATATATATATATATATATATATTATCGATTTTCTGCACTATTGTAAGAACTGCAATCTTGAAACTTCTGAATATAGTTTCTTATGTTTTTGTCTATGAGTGTATCAAATTTGATTAAAATCGGACCACTCCTTCTATAACCCGATTTATTCGATTATCAATTTTCGATATTTATCGGGGATAACTCCGCACAAAATCTAGCTAAGAACAGTCACAGACGCTTATAGTACAACTGTGTAAATTTTCAAGAAAATCGGTTCAGCCGTTTCGGAGTCTATAGGTAACGGACACACACACAGACACACACACAAAGTTCCATTTATAAATAAGTTTAGATAGATAGCTTTAATGCAAAGAATTTGTCACTTTAATTGAGCAGGTTCATGCTGACTTCGAAGTCTCTTAAGGACACTGTTAAGATGTCTTCATTAATCGGAGATGGGTTATTTTTGCCATTGTCTCCCCGTTTTTTTTTCTTCTCTTTTATATGGAGCTTGGTGTGATTTTAAATTTTGTTGATGTGATCTTATTTGGGATTCGTTGGTTTCACTTTTCTTTTTATTTAATTTTCTTTTCATTCTGCAGGTATTTGATTTCTTTCCCTTTTTAATGTACGCGTGAGTGGGTGTCCGCTTAATTGCTTTAGAGGGGATAGGTGTCCGCTTAAATGCTTTTTTTATTGGTTTGTTTGTTCTTGCCATTAATATCGAATATCAATATGATTTATAAGGATTATCATTATCTTTTGTGATTTATCTCTCGTTAAAAATGTTTCTCTGTTTCTTAAAGTCTTTAATATTCAGTACCCACACCCTGCGTCTTAGTGGCTTTATTGCCTTTCTCAAAAATGTAATTTGTAATTTGGATTAATTTTTATATCAGTCAGTTATGTACCATACGTGATACATACTTTGGCAATCATGTCTTTTTCGATCCATGACTGACAGAGCAGTATATTTTCCGGCAGTAAGGTTACCATTTCTTACTGCGGTAGACTGGTTACCAATCAAGGCTATAGAACAAAATCTGTCTAGTTATTCAACCCATATCTGGAGGAAGAAAATATGGATTAATAGCTTTCCCACGGGTATTGAGGGCAGGAGAATGCAACGAATTCAACAGAAATTCGAACTGTGGTGTCAGGTTTCTCATTCCGAGACGATTTCTATTACATAAAAAGGAAAAAAAAAAATTGTAATTTGGAGAATTTTATATATATATATATATATTAGTCACGAATGGACATTCCAGATTACGATAATTAAAAAAATAATAATTTACAACATCACTTGGTATGGGTATATTTTTTCTTAGATTCCGTAGGGAGATCAATTTACAGTTCATTTACGTTACAAACTGAATTCTTTTTATTCAGTCAGGTAATTGCCATGCGTGATACACGCTTGGGCGATCATGTCTCGAAAGAGACATGACTGACTGGGCAAAAGATTATCATGCAGTATGTTCAGCAATTTCTTGTTTCAAGGCGATATCCACTGCACCACAACGTACATCCACTTTATTCAGTCAGTCAGTTAAGTGCCATACGTGATACACGCTTTGGGCGATCATGTCTCGAAAGAGACATGACTGACTGAGCAGTAGATTATCCCGTTGCCATTTCTTTTTGCAGTAGACTGGGTGCCAGCCAAGGCTATAGAATGCAATCTGTTCTGTTATTTAACCCATAACTGGAGGAAAGAAAACAGATTAATAACTTTCCCAAGGGTTATTTGCGCGTAAGTGAATGCAAAGAATTCAACGGTAATTCGAACTCTGCTCACCGATTTCTCGTTCCGAGCTGATATCCACTGCGCCACAATGCATATCCACTTTATTAACTGTTATAAAAAAAAAATAAAAAAAAAAAAAAATAATCGTGATCTGGAAATCTCCAATAAAAAAAAGAAAGAAAAATTATTTCCGGTAACAGAGTCTATTATATGACTCCACAATGCTTCTCATTTTAAATTATTGCAAGAGTTATAAATCTTTATCTCTTGCTCCATAAACGTATCTTGTACAAACTGTGTTATATCGTAAGTGAGTCAAGCTAAAAAATAAAATGGTAAGCAAACAACAGTGAAATGAACAAATATACAGTCGTGGCAAGAACAAATCAACGTATCAGACAGTGACCGAAAATAAGAAACAGCCGTGTGATTTCAACAAGAATATAAAATATATTAACAAGAATACAACATTGTTTGGTTAATGTTCTGAAGAAATACAGGACTTACTTGGAATAAGTAAAGTTTATACGTCAGTGAAAACTGTTTGAGTCCGTAGAAGTAATTTAAGCGTTTGAGTGATTAATAGTCCAGGGGAATTCATTGGAGACACAGTGGCACCATCACTTATGGGAATGAGAAATCTTCTCTTTAGAAGTCGCCTATTTGATTTGACTCGTTGTTGACCGAGCATTGCCGAGTGTCGATTTGGGTAAACGCGACCCCTTTATATATATATATATATATATATATATATATATATATATATATATATACTAGTTTGGTTCCTGTCACTTCGCTGACGGCATCATGATCGAATTCAAAATCTAAATAGTTTGTTCATTTAAAATACAACTTTAATTTAAACCAATTTGCCTTAAGCAAGGTGATAATGATAGTGAAACGCAACGCTCTACTCGGAGTGAAAGAGAATGGAAAAATTTTAGAAGGAACGGAAAACCCAGTCCTAAACAGTAAACAAGGAATACACCTATACATCTGTCAAAGAGTGTGAACCGTACGATATAGCGCACCTGTCTACTCGTATTGAAAAAAAAAATTGATAATTAGTAGATAAAATTTCAGAGTTTAGGCGGAGACATTAGAAGTAGAGAATTTAAAACGACTTTATTTAGAACCAGAAACCCAGTCATAAACAGGAAACAAGGGAAAATTTTCCTCTCCAGTTCAAAACACCGGCGAAGTATGTAAACAGGGAGATAGGCACAATTTTCTTCTTTTTTGCCACTAAATTCATAGTAGTGAATGCAATTGGCGTCTTTTGACTGTGTTTCTATAATCCACAAAGCGAATTCTTCTTCTTCTTCTTCTTCTTCTTCTTCTTCTTCTTCTTTATGCCTCGACCATTCAGGACGTAGGCAATCATGGCCTTCCACGTCTCCCTATCGCTGATGGCAGCTAGCACGCTTTCTCCTGTTACACTACGAAACCCCGGTTCTGCCATCCACCTTCTCAGGCTAGTCAAGTACGTTACACGCTGTTTTCCCCTGTCTCTCCTTCCCTCTATCTGGTCTGTGAGAATCAGGTTCTCCAAGCCCTTCTCCCTCATTGCCTGTCCCAGCAACTTCAGCTGTCTCTTCCTGATGCTAAGTATTAATTTCCTTTTCGTTTCCATCCTTTCCAAAACCTCATCATTGCTCACATGCTCGATCCATGATGTCCGCAGCATCCTTCTGTAGAACCACATTTCAGTTGTTTCAAGTTTTTCATTCATTTTCGATTATAGTGTCCAGCATTTACTGCCATATTGAAGAACTGACATCGTATAGCAATCCAGTGCTCTCTTCTTTGTTTCTAGTGAAATTTTCCTGTTTCATAATACTATACTTAGATTCTGGAATACATCCTACGCCATGCCAATTTAGTCAGTCAGTTAGGTGACATACGTGATACACGCTTGGGTGATTATGTCTCGAAAATGACATAACAGACTGGGCAGAAGATTATCCCGCAGTAGTTCTGCCATTACTTTCTGCGGTAGACTGGATGCCAGCCAAGGATATAGAACCCAATCTGCCCTGTTATTTAACCCATAACTGGAGGGAAGAGACGGATTAATTCATTTCCCAAAGGCATTTGCCCGTAAGTGAATGCAAGGCGTTCAACTGAAATATTCGAACTCGGTTCCCCGATTTGTCGTTCCGAGCCGATATCCACTGCACCACAACGGAGTGTCAGTCAGTTAAGTGCCATACGTGATACACACTTGGGTGATCATGTCTCGAAAGTGACATGACTGACTGGGCAAAAGATTATCCCGCAGTAGGTCGCCATTGTTTGCTGCAGTAGACTTGTTGCCGACCAAGGCTATAGAACCCAATCTGTCCTGCTATTTAACCCATAACTGGAGGGAAGAGACGGATTAATACCTTTCCCAAGGGTATTTGCGCGTAAGTGAAAGCAATGAATTCAGCTGGAATTCGAACTCGGCTACCCGATTTCTCGTTCCGAGCCAATATCCACTGTGCCACAACTCACATCCGCGGAGTGTACAACGGAGTGTACAAACGCTATAAAGTTGCTTTTTTTTTCCATAATTTTTGCCATCTGTACATTTAAAACACCAGCGTTTATATTGAAACAATATCAAATACATCATTGTAATTTTTTTATTTTTTTTTTATTATTTGTATATATCACTATATTTAATTCTGGCTTCATAAAACTTATAACTAAAGTTTTACGTTTATCAGGTTGCCTGGTTTACAGCATATCTAGTGTTACTATTATAAAGAACGTATGGTAATGAAATAAATGGTAAATAAACAAAGAAGTCTTATTTTCAGTGAAGTATTTCTCTGTAGGAAAAGAAATTGACGAAGATAATCAAAAGAAGAGTTCAAGCAAAACCTCTCTGCCAAATAAGTGTTGATCGCGTCAGGAAACCATTTAGATATTAGGCAAAAGAATTTCAGCTTATGGACACGTCTGTCTTATGAATTAATGCGATGATGACGTCAAACAGAGATAATAAAAAAAAAACTGTAAACACAGAAGCAAATTAAAGACAACCTTGCTCTTCTGCATTCATTTGATCGTTTAAATCAGACTAATCCCGACTGCATTTATCAACACTTGGCCAGAGTTTGAGAACAAAACTGATTTTCGATCAGCACAGGAAAAATAGCATTACAAGATTTTAGAAAGTCGATATTAATGGTTTATATACCACACGCCAAACAAAATTTAAATCCTTTATGAGTTGCGAACCAGAGCAAACTGTTGAGTTCTTGTGAATTTTAAAATGTTTAGGCTATTATAGACTCCAGTGACGTGCAGAGGTTTGGTGTCCGGAGCCAATTCCTTGATTGTATACTCCTAAGACTCAAGTGTAGGGAGTTATGGGGCTTAATACTGAGAAATATAAGAAAGAAAGACATTTTAAATATGTAAAAACTAACAAAGCATGAAATAAGCACTTTATTAAATTTAAATACAAACTAAATTTTTATTTCACTATTTGATTTGATGCCTTCCCGATATAGATACCCGGATTCGTCGTACCATCCACCATACCTTCTGCACGCTAATGATGGCCCGAACTTGTGAGAAACAAGAACAATTTAATGAAGATAAGAACTGCCAGGTAATTAATTCTAATAATCAAGAAGTGGCTGCAATCCAAAGGCTATTAGGAAAGATGAACGATACCTTTCAAAAACTAAGCAATGTATTGACACATGGGGATTTTTTTTTTAGAAGCAAAGTTACCATTGATTAACTGCTAGTTTATATCAAATGACATGAAATTAGGGATATTTCCTCACAAATGAAGACACCTAAAGCGACAAAACCTGGTTCAACAGAGAGATTATGAGAAAAATATGAAAGGAATATTTGAGCAAAGAGGAAGCTTCGAAGAACATGAGAACATCCACGAAACAACCAGGAAAGAGAAACTGAATTTCAAAGACGATTAACAAGAGCGAAAGTAGCCTTTCAGAAACCAAGCAGGGTATTAAGACATAGGATAAAATTGTTTAAAAAGAAATAAAACCTGTTGAACTGATTTGCAATATCTTATCACTTATAATGGCTGTGAATGCAGAACAGTCTCCTTAGATGGAGATGCAATTTGAAACTATAAAAATATATTTCTACAGCCGAATGCTAAATCGCATGTTTTTGTTTTTTTTTTATATATAATCATATCGCACCAAATAAGGCAGTTTAATACCACTGGTGCGCAAGGGGGGTTACATAGGAGAAAAGTTATGAGAAAGAGTGACAGTTTATAGAGGGTGTCAGGAAGTGGGTAACAGAAGGAGGAGAATATTGATGAGAGTGAAGTGGACGGAGAAAGGAACATGAGAGAGAGAGAGAGAATGCAAGTCAGTGCGATAGGAGATGACGAGTGATTATACATCTAAATTATTGGAGATTGTAGCTGTCGGGGAAGCAAGTAAACGGAAGAGAATTCCACAGGCGGGAAGTGTAAAAAAAAAAGAAGCTACTGGAGTAGAATTTGCGTTTACATTTTATTAGTTGCACAGTAAAAGGTGGAACCTAGCTGCTAATCTTGTTGCTCGAGTAAATTCATACATAGGGGGCACCAGAGAGCTAAGTTCAGTGAAGTAGAACCCGTGAAAGTATTTATAGAAGAGACACAGGGAAACCACATTACGCCGGTGAGAAAATGACTGTATCTGAGCTGCCCAGTCGGGATCAATTACATTCGTGAAAAATACGAAGTAAAAGAAAAAGGATTCAATAATCAGAAAGCAGAAACTAAAACTTCTGTAACATATGACGAGAAAAGAGTTTTTGAAGAATTGAACACTAGTGACGGTAGGGATAAAAACTAAGTAAACCTAGTTAACGAGGTCGAAGGAACGAATGATAAAAACTGGGTACAAAATAAAAAAAATAAACCTCGAACAAAAAAGATAGGAAGTTGTGACGTATATTGAAAGGACTTAGTACATATAAGAAGTAAATGAATAACGACACTTACCGATGTCACTAATCTCCTTTTATGAAAAATTCGCAGATATGTAGCTCTTGACAATGGCAAACCGACGTTCACAAATCAGTCAGTTAAGTGCCATACGTGATACATGCTTGGGCGATCATGTCTCGAAAGAGACATGACTGACTGGGCAGAAGATTACCCCACAGTAGGTTGCCGTTGCTTTCTGCAGTAGACTGGTTGCCGACCAAGGCTATAGAACCCAATCTGTCCTGCTATTTAACCAAGGGTATTTGCGCGTAAGTGAATATAACGGATTCAACTGGAATTCGAACTCGGCTCCCCCAGCTTCTCGTTCCGAGCCGATATCCACTGGACCACAACGCACATCCTCGTTCACAAATACCAGTTATAAATGAAATTCTTGAGCGTGTTATTCATTTTTATAGAATCGCAGCGATAAAGAGGTAACTATTATTAATACTGGTGTTATTTTACCCATGTTAACTGTCTCTTTTTTTTAAACGAGTGTATCCCAGCTGTCAAAATATGTGAGAGGATTATATATATATATTTGTTTGAACATTATTTTTAACGGAGAAGGTTTTCTATAAGAAACAGTAAACATATATATATATATATATTCTAAACATATATTGTTAGATATAATAGACAATTAATTTCTGTTATGTTTAATCATGAGCCGTTCTAAACATCGTATTTCGGCTTTAATTTCAGGTGAAAATAAAGACAAAACTGTCCAACATTGAGACATTTTTTCTCCATGCTGGCTCCAAGCTCTTGGCCCTCATGAGCCACCTCCAGAGAGGCCACAGGGACGCCTACAGAAAGACATCCACCATCAAAAATGATATTAAATTGTGTTGATATAAAATATTGCCATGCGACGAATACAGTCACCCAATAGCAAATTTCTCTTTTTGCTTGCTCGTCTTACATACCCTCTTTACTCCATACGAAAATTCATTCCCAAAATAAAATACATATATATACTTTTTTATACATATTTTAATACATATATGTGTGTGTGTGTGTGTATGTGTGTGTGTGCGTGTGTGTATGTGTTCATTTATGCAGCAAATTTTCTTTTAGACATGTCAAATTAAATAAATTGCAAATATTGTGTCTGTTTATTTTTAATAAAATCCGTTCATACTCACGGATAATCTTTCGCGTATGTCAGAAAGATGTCAGAAATGAGCTGTAACGTTGACATGTTATTATCATTCATTTTTCAAAGTACCCAAGTACTTTCAATCGCTTTCTGAGATCATCTTCAGGGGTGTGACTTATGGTAACAAAAATAACGGTGTTGCTAAAAATTACTGTAAATTTTTTCTACTTCAAATAGAACGGTTGACAAATTGCTTAGCGTTCATTAAAACGTGAAGATTATCAAAAATGGAATTTTTTTATATGTTGTAACGTAACACATCTGTTGTTGGGGAGGAATTATTACGGTTAATTAAGTTAGTAGTATTTTATTTTTTATAATATATTATTAATTAATATTTTTTTTTTATTAGGATCAACGGGAGATATATTAGTACGAATGAAATTTTTAAAGAGTTTTTCATCGTGCATTTGGTTGCAATAGAAGTGTTTGATATGTTTAGGGTCTTTTTTGTGGCGCAGTGGATATCGGCTCGGAACGAGAAATCAGGGAGCCGAGTTAGTATTTCAGTTGAAATTCCTTGCATTCACTTACGCACAAATACCCTTGGGAAAGGTATTAATCCGTCTATTCCTTCCAGTTATGGGTTAAATAACAGGACAGATTGGGTTCTATAGCCCTGGTCGGCAACCAGTCTACCGCAGAAAGCAATGGCAACCTACTGCGGGATAATTTTCTGCCCAGTCAGTAATGTCTCTTTCGAGACATGATCGCCCAAGCGTGTATCACGTATGGCACTTAACTGACTGATATACACGCACACTAATATATACACAACGGTCTACATGATAATAGAGAGTAAATATATTCTTCTCTATATAATTATTCCAAGATAAAATAATAAGCTACAGTTAAAGAGCAAATACGCGGCAAGACCTCTCATAACTGGTAATAAAGTTTAATAACTGTTAATAAAGAGAATGAACTGAGCCTACTTGCCACTGCTCTTGTCGCTCTTAATATTTTCCTCTTAGTATCTTTCCCAAAACCCCGGTACCCCATTCATTTTCTGAAGCACGTCAAATACGTCACGCGCTACTTTCCCCTGTCTCTCTTTGCCTCTGTCCATCTTGTAAGCATTAGATTCTCCAAACCCTCCTTCCTCATTACGTGTCCCAAGAAATCTCCGCTGTCTCTTTCTGAAGCCAAGTATGAGTTTCCTTCTCGTTTGCATCTTCTCCAACACCTTGTAGTTCACGTGCCTGGTTCATATATCTTTAGCATTCATTTCCGAAACCACATTTTTGCTGCTTCGAGCCTCTCCATCGAGTCTCTCCTTCATCCTTGAAGAGATCGTCCAACAGCCGCTGACATATAGAAAGACAGATATCACATAGCATTCTAGCACTTTTTACTTTGTTTCTAATGAGTTATTAATTTATTTTAAATACATCTTCTTTCAGGAGCTAGGCAACCATGACTGATTGCTTTCTTTTATTTTATTCCATTGCCTCTTGAGTAATGATAAAAGAGTATTCATTTTAAACAACAAATAGGCCCTGGACATGACAGTATACTGCATCCGGAAGCAAGGCCTCTGATTTGGGAGGTTGTGAGGAAGATTAAAACAACTCTGCATTGCTGATGTTCTCAGGTCCACCATGACTCGGAGTGGTAGCACCTGTTAAGGTCCCAGCTATGGGCAAATAGTTAACCGCCAAACTGGGGTGAAAACACTAAGAAAGTATAAAAATAAACTTTTATAGAAAGACTAGCAGCATAGCCCGGCGTTGCTCGGGTGTAATGAAAGTTTTAAAATTAATCCATGGTTCTGGAGCTCAGATTCTTTGGACGTTGGCACGAAAGACTAAAGAGCAAAAAAATGAATGAATGTAAGTCAAATTTTGATTTCCTGGTATCGGTATCAAATAAGTTTTTTTCGTCGTAAACTGAATTTCGAAGGCTAAATAAGTCCTCTGAGTAAATAGCATCCAAGTCGAGCCGCCAAGTTGGTATCTATCACATTACTGATTCTCCTTTGGAGCCTGTCGAGAACACTGAGATGAACAGCAGGGGCTCCTGACCATAAATGGCAGCAGTACTCCATGCACGGACGGATGGTTGACTTATGTGAATTAACATACTTATACTCAAACTTATCCCTAAGTTGTGTATATGATAATGGTGTAGTATGAAACTGGAGACGCTGCTTGAGTTTATCCCTCTACCTCCTCAGAAAAATCTCGGTCCCTAAGTGGCTCCTTCACTTTCAGAGTTCCACAATCGCCACTGATATTACTGTCTTTCGTTTCTCCAACACCGCATAACAATCAGACCATAAATAATACCCGTTTTGTTGTTTTCACATCTTTCTATTTCTCATTTTTACAAGTATTTTTACATAAATGTTAGGGGATTTATAATTATTTGCTAAGAGTTATAACTCCACTACAACAGTTTTACCAGGAAACAAAAAAATGAAGTATGCCTTTGTTTGAAATAGAGTCGCTATTAACAACAGATCCGTATGTGGATACGCTGAAATATCTTCAGAAAACTGAACCAGAGTTAAAAATCAAAAGAAAACCTGAGAGAAAATGATAAAATTTGGGAACAACAATATGATTTTCAGTCGCTCATTTCTGGAGTAACAGAAAAAGATGCCACATTCCTACAGTGGCTGAACCACAAGTCAAATAAATTTTCAACTTATTCGAATTTGAAAACACTGACGAAAATAAAAAAAGTAAATGAAAAGTTATCCCATTTAATTTAGTGAAGTAACATACTTATGCTCAAAGTCATTCCTAAATTGTGTATATGATATTGGTGTGGTATGAAAATGAAGACGCTGCTTCAGTTTACCTCCCTCCTCCTCAGAATAATCTCGGCCTTTAAGTAGCCCCACTACTTTCAGAGTTCTACAATCGTTACTGTCTTGAACTGTCGTGAATTCGAGAAACCACTCAATGGAGTGGTTTCTCGTTTTATTTCATCGGTTGCCATTGCAGTGTTTCCCACTCATGGCGAAAGAGCATAGTCAAAATCGCTACTTACGACAAAGCTGACGGCGTGGGAGGAATAAATGGATTCATATCTTTCCCGTAGACATCTATACAAAAACGAATATAAGAGACTACCTAGGGATTTGAACTCATGTGTACATATCTGCTATATCTACTATAAATAGAAATATATAAATCTTTGACTGTTAGTCGGCCGTGTGTATGCGTTCCTGCGCTGTTTGTATTCGGTAAATGCATTCACTCGTTAGTTAGTCTCCCACATCGAGCTGCTGTTGTCTCCGAAATATATCCGAACTATTATGAAAGTCATTGATACCTGGAAACAAAGAAAGTTCGAGACAGCGAGGGACTAATAAAAAGACAAACCATTTCTAAGGTATTCAGGAGGTTAGACGGACGAGCGAAAGAGAGAAATCCTGAAAAAAAATATGCGAGAATGAAAAAAGACTAGCGCCTTGTGTGGTGTAATGGCTTTAATCAATGTCTGGGCGAAAAATTGCAGTATTGTTGCCGGAGTCATATTGAGTCGCTTCACAATATATTTTATTAATAAAAGAGATCAACCAATGAGATTTATTAATATCAATAATGAAGCCTTTTCTTGTGTTGAAATAATCATCTCTCCTCATTAGCCATCTTTTTCTTGCCACCCACCCCCAACTACGCGTACGAAAAATCATGTATGAATACTGATTTTGATACTTAATAAGAATATCACGTCCTCTTGGGAGTATATTGGACAATCAGAGTTCCAGCTAATTCTGATCATCCTAGAATACCGACTGTAGAAAGAGAAAACATGTAAAAATAGACTTGAGTGAATGTATTTTAGGAAGTTTTTCAATTTGGATGAAGACAGAAAGATTAAAAGAAGTAATTCACGCATATCTTTATTCTAGCAATGATATATTTGGAGAGTGTTAGAATTCGAAGATAATGCCATATTAAAAGATCATCTCAGAATATAGCCAATTACGACAACCTGGCTCTTGAACACATGGTAAATTCTCACCTTGCCAATATTAAAATCTCTTTTACACCTTTGTTATACGTATGATAAATGACATTTATTTAAAAAAAAAAGTACGTATACAGAGAGACAAACATACACAGAAAATGCTTATACATATACATACATTTCCAAATACACATATGTAAATATAAATACACATTCATTTTTATATCTATACATCTATCTTTATATATATATATATATATATATGTGTGTGTGTG
Organism: Ascarosepion bandense; assembly: GCA_037127315.1. Classification (NCBI taxonomy): domain Eukaryota; kingdom Metazoa; phylum Mollusca; class Cephalopoda; order Sepiida; family Sepiidae; genus Ascarosepion; species Ascarosepion bandense. The sequence goes on along the minus strand of JBBBDQ010000293.1, from coordinate 12,710,182 downwards.
TGTGTGTGTGTGTGTGTGTGTGTGTGTGTGTGTGTGTCTTTAAAAACAGTAGCCGCTTCTGCGATTTACGCATTACCCCTAGTCATGAATTAAATTCTTCTGGCTGCAGGCCTGCGTACACACCGCGTATAACACGTTAAAATCTCCTTCACTCTCAGCCGTGCACCGATAGCTTAGGTAGGCTCTCTAACTGCTACCAAATCGGTAGAGTTTCGATCTCGGCTGGAAGCAATTTGATGTCTATCGTGATTGATAAACTGTGATATAGCGAAACAGGATGTATGTGGACGATTATAAGTATATATATATATATATGTGTGTGTGTGTGTGTGTGTGTATGTATATATATATGATACCATAGAACTAATAAATAGTTTTAAACAGACAAAACCACATATTTTTGCTCTAATAAAAGGTAAGCTGTATACCCAGCGCCCATAGCTCAGAGGCAGAATCGCCGACTGACGCCAATTCAGTCGGGTTTCAATTTTAGGTAAAAAGCAATCGGATCTCTAACCGTACTGATGAGCTGTGATACAGCGAAACAGATCTGTCTGCGGATGACTACTTACGCTCTCACACCCTAATTGATCACTCTGGAAGAATGGTAGACTTTGAGAAACAGTAGCTACTCTAGCATATAAGCATCGTTCATTCAGCAATGAATTAGAACACTCTCAGCTATTGGGCGTGTATAAGGGTAATATACACGCTAAAAAGTCTGCCTTTTTCTATCGAGCGCCCATAGCACAGAGGTAGAATCGCTGACTGACGCCAATTCGGTCGGGTTTCAATTCTGGGTAAAAAGCAATCGGATGTCTAACCGTACTGATGAGCTACGAAACAGATCTGTCTGCGGACGTTTATATATATATATATGTATATTATAAATTATACTTTAGAACATGTCTCTTCAGGGAGTTAATAATGATTAACTACCTAATGATACATTGTTCTTTCAATGTCGAAACAAAAGGTGCAATGTTGTAATAGATTGTAGTTTAGATTTTCTAAAGTATAAATTATAATAAATATTCATTGCTCTATTTTTATATTGAACTCTGTTTTACATTAATGTTTTGAACGTTGCAATAATTTTCTTCGTTCCTAATTCATTTGTATATATATATATATATATATATATATATATACATATATATATATATAATTCTATTCATATCTAGGGTGACTAAATGACATTCATTCATTCAATAAAGATAAAAATATTTGCAGTCGAACAAAAAGAAAATTGTTTTATCATTTTTTCAAAACACATAATGATAAATCTCTCATGTTGGAAAGTGGCTTAAATTGTTGATTCTACCAAATAGGATTCGCTTTCATTTCGTGAAAGAATTTTTATTGAATTTGTTTTAACAAAAATTACATGAATACATAATATATTAAAATAATTCGACGAGGACATCGAAATGCAAACAAAGTGTTTGCCTCCACCTGCAATCTTTTCTACAAGCCTGGCAATTTGTGAAAAATTTATAATCGTAAGTTTGTGTTTTGTTCTGACAGGTGATCACTAACGGTCCAGAATTTAACCCATTTGATATTACACTATAGTCATCCGCAGACAGATCTGTTTCGCTGTATTACAGCTCATCAGTACGGCCTAGACTCCGGTCGCTTCCGAAACCAGGATTGAAACTCGACCGAATTGGCGTCAGTCGGCGATTCTACCCCTAGGTCACGAGTGTCCAGTAGAAGGCAGCCTTTTTAGCGCGTATAAACACGCCCATTATCAAATGAGCGCTGCGTAAATGCCGGGTAGCTACTGTTTACAAAGTCTAGCACTCCTCATATATATATATAGATAGATAGATAGATAGATAGATAGATAGATAGATTCTTAAAAACTTAATAATAGCAAGAAGTTTACAGAGATTCGATGACATTTTTATTTAAGATATGAAACTAGACAACCGGTTACACCCAGAACAAGTCCTAACTCTGGGATTTTTTATCGCTAAAAGATGAAATGGAAAAAGATGATATGGGCAATAAAAAAAATTCAAGGATTCTAGAGCCCAATAATACTAAGTCCCAAAAGGCATTCTCTCTGCTTTTTTTATTGCCCATATTGCTATATATATATATATATATATATATATATATATATATATATATATGTGGAGAGATGATATATATATATATATATATATATATATGTGTGTGTGTGTGTGTGTGTGTGTGTGTGTGTGTTTTTAGACATGACTATTTGTTAACTGATTAATTCGTCTTCTACAGCTTATCAACCCTTTGCAGATTATTATAACCAGAACATCTTTTTTTTTCAGATTGTAAGAATTTTTTTTTAATCATATCACACCGAGCAAGGCGGTAACGTCACTGATGTGCAGGGGGCTACGCAAGAGTGAAAAGATTTTAGAAAAGAGAAAGCCGGAAACCACATCCTAAACAGGGAACAAGGGATGAGCCTCTACACCTGTACAATAGACGTGGGTGGAGTGTGAACCGGGCGATAGTTAAGTCTATCTACACCAATTGAAAAAATAAATAAAAATAAAAAATAAGAAAAAGAATAGTGAAAAGATTGGAAAAGAGAAAGCCGGAAACCACATCCTAAACAGTGAACAAGGGATGAGCCTCTTCACCTGAGATACTGATTTAGTGATACAAACCTTACTAGCTAGAAAATAAATGGATTCATACATTTCCGAACACTCCTTGATGAACAAATCCAAGCTATTATCCATACATCCCTTTCACTTTCAAGCTCACATCACCTGGCATTACCAACCGTTCACTCATCTAGGTACTGACCAGGGTTAGTTATAAGTGAGTAGTAAGTTCAATACTCACTGAAAACCCCCATACTTTCGGCCTTGGGCCACATCTAAGCGGCGTTCAGAAGATCAATACGTAAACGCTTCTAGAAAAAGATAATTACATTTCTTCATCAAATTATATATCTGTCCATATGTTTTTTACAGCTAAGTATATATACACACACGCACATATATAAATATAAATGTATATATATATATATATTCCCCACAACACACACACACACACACACACACACACACACACATACATATCGAGAAAACTTTTAAAAAGTGTGCGATTATTTAAAACATAAAATTCATATATATATATATATATATATATATATATATATATATTATTAGTTTTTACAAAATCATATTAAGATCAGTAATAAATCACATTTAATATTTACAGGCATTGTGGAAGAAAACCAGATGAACTATAAAAAATAAAATAAGAACGACAGACCGGTTTCAATCCCAACCTCTTCTGGGAAATTTATTTCATTTTTTAAATTTTTAAAATGAATATGAACTGTCGTGACTGACATCTTCAAACCATTGCATTCTCAGCACCCATTTCTGTTTCTGTGAAGCTCTTTTTTTTCTGTGAAGATATTCTTTATTATTCGCTGATATATAATATTATTCGTATTATATAACAGTTAATTATTGTTTTCTTTAGTTATAATACGAGTTTCCCTGCTTCTTAATAATATTCCTATCTTCAGAAATGTATTTCATCAAATGCTTTGTATAACAATAATAATGCGCCATTGTAAAAATTCAAACTATTCTATTGTATCTTCTTCTCGTAGTTGAAAGTGAATATGCTTTGGATTAAAAATTTGGAAAATGAAGAAGATACCTTTATAGTTACATCTGAACGTTGTCAGTTTGCTATTGTTACGTAATTTTTAAGGGATCTGTCCCAACAAACATATAATATACGAGTTCAATCGGGAACATTTTTCTCTGCCATTCTGATGAGAAAAATGTAAAATTGACTGCGAGTTACATTAAATAAACACAAAAATTATATGAAAATATAATTTTTACGAAAAGAACCAATAAACGAATTGCTTGTGCAATTATGTTAACGCTTACCGACTTAGTAAGTAGAATAGCTGAGCCAAATTCAAATTCCAAGCAAATCTGTTGCGTTCGGTTTCACTTAAAATTCTTTTAGAAAAGATATGAATCGATTTCTTTGCTCCCCATAATTTGGATTAAATAGCAACGTAGCCTCTCTAGCTTTTTTCGCAACCAGTGAAGGAGCATCTTCTTTTATGTGTCATGTACTTTCAGGACGTAGGAGATCATGGCTTTCCACATCTCTCAGGCTCTGGTGGCTCTTAGCAGGCTTTCTCCTGTTGCACCATGCAATCCTCGTTCCGTCATCCACCTGATTAGGTCCTTCAAATATATTATTCGCTGCTTTCCCTTGTCTCTTTTTTCCTCTATCTGGCTTGTTAGTATCAGATTCTCCAAGCCCTCCTTCCTCATTGCATGTCTCAGGAACTTTAGTTGCCTCTTTCTGATGCTCAGTATTAATTTCCTTTTCGTTTCCATCCTTTCCAAAACCTCATCATTGCTCACATGCTCAATCCATGATATCCGCAGCATCCTTCTGTAGAACCACATTTCCAGCTGCTTCAGGTTTTTCCTTCACCTTCGAAGATATTGTCCCACCTTTACTGCCATATTGAAGAACCGACATTACATAGCAATCCAGTACTCTCTTCTTTTTTTCTAGTGAAATTTTCCTGTTTCTTAATACTTTACTCAACTTCTGGAATGCTTCTTTTGCCATGTCAATTCGCCTTCGGATCTCAGTGTCGCACATTCCGTCTTCTGTTAAAACAATTCCTAGGTATTTAAATTTCTGGACCTGCTTGATTTTAGAGTCTTTCGACTGTAATTGGCATTTTGGACTGCACATTTTGTTAAACACGCTGAACATATGAAGGAGAATAAGAGTTCTGAATTCGAAACTAGGAAGAATGCTACTGATTTTGACAAGTTTCTATAGCAACCCAAGGAAAATAAAAAGAAGGAATAATGTGGAGAGCTATGAACGCATCTGTTTTGAAGAGACGTAACATTTGAAAAAAAGTTGCAAGCAGAAAGCAACTCGAAACACAATAAAATATAATGTAAGGAAAAAAAATTGAAAGAGCAGATGAACGCAAACGTCTGAGAAAATAAGGAGCACAAACACCACCTTTTTTTTTCATACAAGCAAGAACCCTTAAGAACAATAAATATTCTTTGATAAACAAACCAGCATAGTCACCACGTCTAAAATATTATAGTTACCCAGTAAACATTGCCACTTCCTCAATATGACGTCATATTTCTAATCAGCGAACGCGTATCAGGTGTAAAGCCGAGTCATTCTTTTTTTTTTTTCATTTCTTTACTGCCATCTTCAAGTTTACCGCCACTCTCTCAGTCTTTATCGGTTATTTTGATTCTTTACCCATAAAGATCATCCGCGTTGTTCCTTATCTTGTCTTCGGAGAGGCTTACTAATTAGACACAGGTAGAAACTCATGAATAGAAATCTTGCCAACCTAAAGCGGAATCCAATTGTGGGCAAAACTCAAGCTCCCCAGATAAGCGCTGAGTGGTGAGATCAAGTGAATTACAGACCGTTGCGTACGCTTCGAAAAAGACACTCTTGTTCGTGCTCTCTCTCTCCACTGCCCCCGATTCTTACGTAAAAGGTTAGGACTGAACTGCTTCAGCAACTCACCAAGCAAAGCTATCGACAAAAGAAGAAAAACTCTCACACCGTATCAATAGGACTTTTTTCACAGATATTTCTGTACGAAGCCAACGGAACAGAAGTTTAAAATATGGCCTCGCACTTATTGTTGTTGTTGTTGTTGTCATCTTGAAACCAAAAGGTAGGTAAGCAAAAGCCATATATGCATATGCATGTGTCTATGTGTGTGTGCGTGCGTATTTGCATATCGCTTAAGGCATGAAACGAAGAGTAAGTAGGCAGGGTTGATTGAATACACGTTCCTCATAATTATAGTAAAATTTAGATGCACGCACATATATATATATATATATATATATATATATATATATATATATATATATATACAAACGTACAAGACTGTAATACAACAAGAGTGTGCGAAACCCAGTGAAAATTGAATTTCCTACTCAGTAGTAGTTGTTTCTAGCGAGATAAGCTTGTTAACCATTACACCAGGTCTAAGTACACCGCGCAAATTGTTATGGTGATCTTCAAAGCGTAGCTTAGATATGGCCATGCCGAAATTATGGTGCCCCTAGTGTAGATCGAACTCACTATATTTTTAATCATATTACCATGAGCAAGGTGGTTACATAAGAGTAAAAGATTAGATAGAAGAGAGTGAAGAGAAGACGAACCAGTTAGAAAGAAGCAATAGAAGAATGGGAATACAGGTGTGATGACAGCTACAAAGGTGGAGAGAAAGGAAAAGATATACAGGGTGGTGAAGAAAGAACTGGAGTCAAGTGGTTAAGAGATGAATATTGACATTGTATTTAAATTCCTAGAGTGTGTAGCCGTCAGGAAAGCAAGAATATGGAAAGGAGTTCCACAGGCGTGAAGTGCGAGAAAAGAAGCTGCAGGAGTAGAATTGTCGTCTGCATTTGGTTGATCTAACTGTGAATGGGTGTGACCCAGTTGCCGGTCTGGTTGCACGAGTAAACATATGTTGCAGAGGCACCAGTGACTTAAGTTCGTTGGAGCAGAAGCCATGAAAATTTTTATAGAACAGACAAAGGGTAGCCACATCCCGTCGGTGGAGAAGTGGCTGGAGTTGAGCCGCCAAGTCGGCACCTATTACATTACTGATTCTTCTTTGAAACCTATCAAGAACATTGACATGAACAACGGGGGCGCCTGACCATATATGGCAGCAGTACTCCATGCACGGGAGAATGAATGATTTGTATGTATGCAGGATGGATTCTGGCGAGAAAAACATACTGGCCTGACACATTGACCCAGCCTTCCTTGCAGTGGATTTAGCTATTGACCCAATGTAGTGATTCCACATGAGATCAGAAGAGAGGGTAAGGCCGAGGAGGCGCAGTGTATTGCACTCAGGGAGACTCGCTTGGTCCATGCTTATGGGAGGCAGGAGAGATTGCCTGTGATGATTGATAGACAGCAGCTTGGTCTTAGACGCATTGAAATTTACAAGCCACGTCTTACCCCAATTCACCACAGAATGTAGATCCCTCTCAAGATCAGCGGCGAGATTATGTTTGTCCGCCAGGATTTCTTACTGATGCGGGAGTAAATTGTGTCATCTGCGTAAATGCCTACTTGGCTCTTGATCTCGTCTGGGAGGTCATTTATAAAAATAAGGAAGAGCGTCGGGCCTAGACATAGAGCCCTGAAGGACACAGCGTTTGTACAGTAGGATGTGGAAGCATGCCCATTCAGGACGATCTTCATTATACAGTTATTTAAAAAAATTGGATCAGATCAAGAAAACGTCAGGTAATACCGTAACCCCGTAGCTTGTATTGCTACCAAACCCTGCCAAAACCTTGGAGATGTCCAGAGCAACAGCACGAGCCTCTCCGGACTACTCAAGTGCCTGGAACATGTACTCCGTAATGGTCGATAGCATGTCGGCCGAGGACGTTGCAAAGCGGAAGCCATACTGCCTGTCAGAGAAGAGTTTAAGGACAGTAAGATGTTGAACTATTTCAGGATTAATAATGGCCTTGAACACCTTCCCGAAAATTGGTAGAAGGCTGATAGGGCGATAGTTGGATGGGTCCGAGGGTTCACCAGAGTTCTTAAATACAGGAACGACAGAAGAGGACTTTCAGCATGCAGGAAAACAGGAAGCAGAAAGGTAGTTAAGTCTTAATTTTTCTAGCAAAAGTATCTTGCTAGGCATTACACCGCGTCAATGTACATCGTGCTAGTTTGTATGCATTGTTGAAAATGTTTATGGTTGAGTTTTTTTTTAAATAATTTTTCATGAGATCTTCCAATTTTTTTCTTTTACCAAACCGTATCCGTAATATACTGGTTGCTAATACTAATATAAAAGCATAATCCACGTGAGAAAAAAAAGGTTAAAAATTATGGAATTAATATTATTTAAAAAAAAATAAATAAAAACAATACTTGACAATATCAATAATAAATATGGCCACAGTGTGCTGAATGTGTTCGGAACATAAAATATGTTAATGGCTCTACATATATGTATAAAAGAATATATATGTTCAGCTGGAATTAAAATAAAAGTCATTCTTGATAATGACTTAATGTATAGTCGAAAGTGCTTGAATAGTTAAAACATTAGAACATTTTTTTATAGATGAAAAGAAAAGAAAATATGAGATCACATGAAAATTTATATAAAGAAAATTAACCACAGTACCTTGTCTACGATTTTTAACGAATTTTGCATATAGCTCAGAGAAAGAATCGCCGACTATTGTCAATTCGTTCTGGTTTCAATTCTGGCTAGAAGTAATCCTATGTCTAACCGTACTGATGAGCTCTGATAACAGCGAAGTAGCTCTGACTATATATATATATATATATATATATATATATATATATATATATAAAAAAAAGGTTGTAAGTTAAAAATGTATGTTTTTTGACAGTATTTAATTATTTCTATTATGATATATATATATATATATTTGATATTTCAGACCGGGCTCGGCCTTTCATCAGAAATAAATGATTTTAAAATTTAAACTAGAAACGTCCGTCGCGAGGAGCGTCCGTCACGTGATACAGAAAGCAACAGAGTCTCAATATTTTTAAACGTAAATCTAACTGTAATAACATTAACCTGCTTTACATAAAATAATATTACGCAACAAATTTCTTTGAAAAACTCAAATATTATAAATTTTAATTAACATGGTACTATTTCCTGTAATAATTTCAACACATTAGCATCAAAGTGTTTGTGAGAAATTTGCGTTGCATAAAAAATTATGTGCTACAAACAATCCTTGACATGTATTAATTTAAATGGTCATACTATTAATGACGATGATAATAATGCCTATCTAGACTATTTGCGTTATACTAACCCAATAAGAAATCATTTAAACGTTGAAATACTATTAAAGAAACAAACAGATTGTAAAATCAGAATAAAATATCCTATATATATTACTGCAAATATGGCTCATGAGAACTAAATATGCCTTTATACAAATCAACTCATTCAAACACTCTACCTTGGATTGCTCTTTGGTATTGTACAATGTGAACATTATTGTTATGTAGACAAAAACTACTAGCCCAAATACGATGTTTAGAACGGCTCATGATTAAGCTTAATAGACATTCATTATCTCTTATATTTAACAGTATATGTTTAGAAAATTATCTGATGCCTCGATAAATTAAATTTTATATATATATATATATATATATATATATATATATATATATATATATCACTTTAAACGTTTAAACGTTATTTTTGGTGGATACCCATATGTGAGTGGACGATCCGTTTTGAAAAATATTTTTTCGTCTCACAGCTTAAATATTGGAGAAACTTATTAAAGAAAAATCCGACCGCCGTAAGGATCTTTTGCATATCTAAACTTATTTATAAATGGAACTTTGTCTGCGTGTGTGTGTGTGTCCGTTACCTATAGACTCCGAAACGGCTGAACCGATTTTCTTGAAATTTTACACAGTTTTACTAATAAGCGTCTGCGAGTGTTCTTAACTAGATTTTGCGCCAAGGTACCCCCGATAAATATCGAAAATCGGGTTATAGAAGGAGTGGTCGGATTTTAATCAAATTTAATACATTCATAGAAAAGACATAAGAAACGATATTCAGAAGTTTCAAGGTTGCAGTACTTACAATAGTGAAGCAAATTCGATATCGATACCAGGGAATCAAAATTTCACTTACATCCATTCATTTTTCTTTCAGTTTACGGTTTCGCTTTAACTGGAAACAACTATTGCATTTTAGTCTTCCGTGCCAACGTCCAAAATGTCTGAGCTCCAGGACCCTGGATTAGTTTTAAAGCTTTACACCCGAGCAACGCCGGGCTATTCTGCAAGTATAAATATATACATAAAAAAAATTCAGGCCTACTTTAGGAAAGGAACAAACTTGTCTTTCGTAGTTTATGCAAATGATTAATTCTTCTTTCGACAAGATAGCGCACTAACAAAACGGTTCGCTGAACGAATGAATGTCTGGAAGATAAAAGCCACGATTTTGTGCATCTTTAGTGATTGTCGAGTAAAAAATGTAAGTCGTAATGTCTGGAAATTGTAATATAAAATCTGGTAAAAAATGTTTGCTGAACACTAGGTTTAGAAGTCACAGAAATTCAATCGTTCTTGTCCTTAAAAATACAGACGTTGGTTAGTTCCAGTGACTTGATCCAAAGAGATGTGAATTCAATACCAGGCTAATGCAGTGGTAAACAAATAACTTAGAGAGTCTGTTCAAATCATGACTATCAAAAGAGGTATCGCGCAATGAAAATGATATTCCCCAGTGATTGTAATAAAGGGTTCGGTTCGAAGTTCCTAGCACCTGAGGAAGGCCGGCATGCACAACGGCCGAAAAGTCGCACAAATGCCAACAAAGATGAGGACAATAACCCGAATGATGTAAACAGTATATATACATATATATATATATATATATATGTATAAGTAATGCCTAAGTAAATATGCACACACACACACACACACACACACATATATATATATATATATATACAATGGACACATAATTGTGTGTGTGTATGTGTGTGTGTGTGTGTGTGTGTGTGTGGTAAAGAAAGTGTAAGACGTTTCAAAAAATCTCTTAACGCTTGGATGAGGTCTCCGTGAAATTTAAATACGTTTAGTTAATACCGACCAACAAGGAAGATGTTATTCATTTTTTTATTTAATTTTTCCACTATTATTATAATTTTTTTCCTCTTTGAGATAAAGAATGTTAAAATGTTCTAAAATTTTTGATTTTCCCAGCGCTTTAAGCATCTTTACAGGCCATTTTCAAGAATATTATTTTTCCGATGTTGTTAAGTTTTACTTTAATGTCATTTTTGGGTGTTTTAGTGGTTTTCTTTTTAAAGGAGAGTTCTTTAAAGAAAATTGATATGTAGTGTCTCTCTTATAGCGAGGTACCTTTGATAATATTATTATTATTGTATTATTGTATTTTCAACCAAAATTTTTCTTAAGGGTTCTTGTAAGTTATGGGTTAATAAATGTTTTTATTGCACTGTTATTACTAGATAGGTAGCATGTAAGGCGTCTACTCTGGGAAGTGGTAGTGTATCCAATATAGCTAAGTGATTTATGACAAGGCACAATCTTGTGCAGGGCATTGAGAAATTCATATACGATATTAATCTTCACTAGTTTAGATTTGATGGGTTTATTAATATTAGAAACAACAAGGTTTGCTGTCTTACATTTTCTATGATATATTATAAATTTGACATGTTTTTGAGGAATTACGGCAGAAATATGGTGTTTAATAATCATTCGTCCTGTTTATAATTAAACATTTGGCTGCAATAAAATATGTTGATGTTTGATTGTGTTATTTTTAATACAAGTGTCATGTGTTTTTTGTAAGAAAATTTTATTTGTTTAACAATGATGTAGTTGTGAAAATTATTATTGATTTCTATTGTTTTATGTCTTTTAGTTCGCTCAAAAAGGTATGGAAGTAAATAAATATACATATGTGTATAGACGCAGATTCACACCGATATATAAATATGTATCAGATGTTAATAGAATAGTGCTTAATGTAATACAACAGTGCTTATATGCATATATTAGTAAATATACATATTATTCTACGTCTAAAGCATGATTTGGGGTTTCATGCACTACGCAATAATCACGTGCATACTATGAACTCACTGTTTTTAGATTTGAATTTTGTTAGGTACTAGCGTTATTTAGGGTCATTATAGATTATAAATCTGGGATATCAATTTTTCGTTTAATGCATGTATTATTTATAAATGGAACTTTGTCTGTGTGTGTGTGTCTGTGTGTGCATGTATCCGTTACCTATAGACTCCAAAACGGCTGAACCGATTTTCTTGAAAATTTACACAGTTGTACTATAAGCGTTTGCGAGTGTTCTTAGCTAGGTTTTGTGTTAAGGTACCCCCGACAAATATCGAAAATCGATAATCGAAAAAATCGGGTTATAGCAGGAGTGGTCCGATTTTAATCAAATTCGATACACTCATAGACAAAGATATAAGAAACGATATTCAGAAGTTTCAAGGTTGCAGTTCTTACAATAGTGCAGAAAATCGATAATATATATATATATATATATATATATATATATATATATATATATAAGGCAAGATGTTTGTGTGTGTGATGCTTCCCAGAGTAGACGCCTTACATGCTACCTATCTAGTAATCTGCCTGTATGTCTGTATTTTTTTCAGCCCTTTTATTTTAGTTTTTGCTTCGGGTTTGGCTCTAAGTAGATATAATTGTAGTTCTTCGTCTCAGCCATGATACCATTTACTCAGAGGACTTATTTAGCCTTCAAAATTCAGTTTCCGAAGAAAAAAACTTCTTTGATATCGATACCAGGAAATCAAAGTTTGACTAACATCCCTTCATTTTTCTTTCAGTCTACGGTTTCGCTTTAACTGGAAACAATTATTGCATTTTAGTCTTTCGTGCCAACGTCCAAAGAGTCTGACCTCCAGGACCATGGATTAGTTTTAAAGCTTTCATTACACCCGAGCAACGCCGGGCTATACTGCTAGTAAATGTATAAATTTAATTTAGTTTATTTCGAAACCTATAAATAAAAAATGAAATCATCAGTGTTGAAAAAAAAAAATTAAATATTTTTAGAGCCAATAATTAACGTATTTTATAAGGGGAGTTAACCTTTGTTTACTTTATTTAATTTTATTTATTTTCTGTTGATGAAGGCATTGATAATAAAAAGAAAGAGAAAATATAGATGGATATGTATACCTATGTATATATGCATATGCAAGTATATAAAATAAATTAATTAAATGAAAGATAATAAATAATTAAGTGAACATACATAAATAAGTAGATAGGTAAATAACTAAAAAGTAAAAAAAAAAGTGAAAAGAAAGGTCGGGATAGTCAGGGTCTAAGGATTTAAGCAGATATTTATTTTTATGTTTGCATGTGATTATTAATTTATTAAAGGGAGTTAAATGACATTGAACATGACAGACAATGAAGAAAGAGAACATTTTTACTATAGTTCTTATGTTCACGAAAATTTTTATTTCTGCTATTAGTTTATTAAATGATTTGATGAAAATACTTGTTAGTATTAGTTATTTAGTTAGTCATTTGTGTTATTTTTAAAGACTTAAGGTTTGATTGTTTTTGAACAAAATAATATTTTCCAATAAGTAGACCAATATTTGTGGGCTCAAATGCGAATTGAGTGTAATATACGATTTTACTTTGCCATCGTTCAATATCGTAAATACAGAAAGCATATGAAAAATATGCATTTTTTAAAAAAATTAGGCATTTCTGTACAGTAAAACGATGGATAACCAAGAAAAAGTAATGTTATTTTCAGATTCATCACCTTCAGTCAGTTAAGTGCCATACGTGATACACGCTTGGGCGATCATGTCTCTAAAGAGACATGACTGACTGGGCAGAAGATTATCCCGCAGTAGGTTGCCATTGCTTTCTGCGGTAGACTGGTTGCCGACCAAGGCTATAGAACCCAATCTGTCCTGCTATTTAACCCATAACTGGAAGGAAGAGATGGATTAATACCTTTCCTAAGGGTATTTGCGCGTAAGTGAATACAGTGGATTCAACTGAAATTCGAACTCGGCTCCCCGGATTCTCGTTCCGAGTCGATATCCACTGGACCACAACGCACATCCTCATCACCTTCAGTTTAGCTAAAAAAGATGTTTGGTGTCTCAAAAACATTTTTTGCTGACCAGTGCAATTAGTAAAAAATTACAGAGTCACTTTTTATCCAGAATGGTAGTTTTCGAAGCGTAGTGATCTAGTGATTTTCGAACTCACTACTCAGTCGTAACTGACCTCGCGAGCCCCTTATAACTAAGGGTTAGTATGATTTTCCAAGTGTCGGTTAAAAGTGGTTATATTGCCGAAAGTGCCGAGCATCCAATGATAACTGAACTTAGTCGTAATTGACCTAGCCAGATAAGCTTGGCTAACCCTAGCCCCACATCGAAGTTCCCTTCCCAACGTAATATTCATAATGGTTGGTTACTTTCTCAAGAAACATTCCATGATTTCACTTTTTTTTGTAAGTACACAACAATCCAGGTGTTTAGGAATCTTTATCGTGTATAGATTGAGGGTATGAACAAAAAAGTAAAACTCAAAAACTAAAATGCCAGATGACGCAGGTGTTTGAAATTTCCATTGTCTTAAAAAGAACATTCATTAAAAATTCCAATGAAACTCCCAGTAGCGTATTTACAAAATATCATTTTCTTCTGAAATCAAAATTAAGAATTGTCATTATATTACGAGATATTTATCTTCGTGTCAAAAAATTTCCTGAGGCTAACTTTGGCCATTTTTTCTTAGTGATCTTTCAATTACTTGCTATGTCACTTCAGGAAGTAGAGTCTTACGGCCACATGATATGAAACACTGTTTGTCGTACGATCACCGATGTTAAGCAACGTACATGGGTAACCGCTTAGGAATAACAGAAGCTGTAATCTTGGATGTGCGGTTGGTGTAACGGGTAATGTCTTGGAATTATTAATAGGAGAGTCGAGTTCAAACTTAAAGAGTATTAGCCGATTTAAGTTATAATTACTTTTAGAACAAAATAGTATTTCGTTTAAGTTTAAAATATCGCAGAAAAGCATTTTTAACCAGAAAATATCTGTTTTTTAATCGACAAAAGATATGTTGACGTGTTTTGACAAAGTGATGACAGTTGAACTCTTGTTCAACAGAGACTTTATCGGTAAAACATAACAAAAAAAATGTCGCAAGCCCTTTTTATTTCATTTATAAGTACTCTATATTAAAAATTTAGGAAAATATTTCCTCCGTAATCAAATCTTTTATTTAATTTTAGAAATTCTGGTTTTAAGTTTATTATAGTAATCACTCTTATTTTCTGATAATGTTGTGTGGTCATACTTACATAAAAAATCAGCACGTTTATACACTAATAAAAAAGTTCATAATTATTTTTAAAATATTGCTGCTTGATGATTTGATATTGCTGCTTGATGAGCTTTTCCATATTTTTGTTATCAAATATAGTTTTCATAATATCATCAAAACAACTGAAGTTAATACATAATTTTTTAAAATTTATAATTAATAAATTATTCTAATTAAAATTTAAAAGAAATCAAAGCAATTCTTGTAAAAATTCATTATTCCTCAAAATTTTTTATAAGACAATATTGATCTTTATATATTTTATTTATATGAGCAATTAAAAGTTTTCTGATGAAAAAATGTCATTGTTTTATTTTATGTTTTAGAGCAATTTTTAGTTTATTTTTATGATTTAGAGCAATTTTTAGTTTATTTCTGTTTGACAAAAACAAAATAAGCAGATTTCCTAAAAAACATATTTAAAAAATCTTTTAATATTTTTTTAAATATATTTAAAATATTTTTCGTATTTTTAAATACGAAAGCGTGACACTATTTACATTATTCGGACTATTGTCCTCATCTTTGTTGCCATTTGTACGATGTTTCGGCCGTTGTAAATACTTTCTCATCTCAGAAATATTGACAAATACGAAAAAGTAAATTTATTCAATAAAATCGCCATTGGTTTCAACTCCGGCATCCAAATGTCTTCGGAATCTCCTGCACCTCTTCTAGACGGCCTTCTTGATTAACTTGGTGAAGGCTACCATAATCCTAACCTTCATTTCATTTTTGGTGTTTCAAGCTGCTTCCCCAGGTAATAACCAAGGGGGTTACAGTCTGGGTATATAGGTGATCAGGTTTAAGTCCTGACAATTTTTTTAAAATCCGACAATTATTTCATTTCTCATAATAATTTTTGGCCCATCGCTGATGCAAAAATAAACAAAAAAAAAAAACAAACAAAAAAAACAAGATGTTTAACCAAAATTTCGAAAGTGCTAGAAGAGTTTCAAAAAATTAAGAATAAAAAAAACTTTAGTCTTTATTCTTACTAATAAAATTTTCTTTTTTAACAATAAAACTTTGATTTAATCAAGTTTTAGTGCTATTCATAGGGTTATGCTCGCATTTTTGGAGATGATGACGACCATCTTTTCACATAATAGTTTTTTGTGTTTATCATTCAGAATGTTACTATTTCTATTATTTAACCTGAGCTAACGAGCTAATCATGGTCCCGTCCCTGATTCTTAAGGCCAGCTTCAGTTTTACAACCGTTTTTACGCATGTGGCAAACATAAAGTTTGTCTGAGTTACCTATGTCGGAAACTTGCTTGTCCCTGTGTACAATCCTGTGAAATTTGAGTCTCACAACGGACTTACAAACCTTGTCACAAAATGCGCACAAGTACACTGCAGGTCTTTCTTGTAAGGCTGCATTCACAAACGTTTTGCAACTGACCTTTCTGGTGGGCTCTAATGTGACGGCTGGCGTAACCAGACGACGAAAGGGTGATTTTTCCCCCAAAATAATGCAAGTGTGATGGTGCCCGAATTGCTCTAGGATGATTTCTATTTCTCTTTTCCTAATGGCGCCCGTTCTTGTTGGCATGTTCAATTCTCTGTTTACATATCTATATATATATCTATATATATATATATATATATATATTTATAGGTGTGCGTGTCTTTATATATAGAATTACATATATATATGCATGTTTATACGTTTATAGCTATATGTATACATATATAGATATATGTATAAATCTGGTATTTGATTATATATATATATATATATATATATATATATATATATATAATTTAGAAAAGACTTTGGATTATTACAAGGGGTAATACATATTTCACCGCATATTGCGGCTTGTCAGACCCAAATGGTACAAGAGTTGGTCCTCAAAAATCACCTAATTTTTTTTTTACATAGACGCTCACATATCCTTATTTAGAATAAACATTTGTAACGGTTATTTAATGAAAAATTTCTCGCTCATTTAAAAAGAACCTCAAATAATAGAAAAAAGCAAGGATAAAGAAAGAGTAGACGATTGATTAATGGAAAGAAGAGAAAAAACAGAAAAAAAAACAGAAAAAAGAAGAGAAAGAAAAAGAGAAAAAAGGAAAAAAAAGAAAAAGAAAGGACAAAGAAATATAATAAGAAGAAAATAAACAGTATCCAGAGAAATAAATGTTAACTCCGTGTATCAAAATAGCATCTCTAACACCCGTCCACTTTCTTAAAAAAATCTTAATCAATCTTTTTTTCTTTATCCTTGCTTTTTTCTATTATTTGAGGTTCTTTTTAAATGAGCGAGAAATTTTTCGTAAATAACCGTTACAAATGTCTATTCTAAATATGGACATGTGAGCGTCTATATATAAAAAAAATATTAGGAGATTTTTGAGCACCAACTCTTGTACCATTTGGGTCTGACGAACCGCAATATGCGGTGAAATATGTATTACCCATTGTAATAATCCAAAATCTTCTCTGAATTATATTAGTCTGTTAAATTAACTAAATGAAGTTAACATTGAGTACTTTTGAGTTCGTCTCTATCGGAATTTACCTGGACAGTATACAACGTGTGCTATGTTTTATATATATATATATATTAGTTGAGAGACGAACTAAATATTCACTTATACTGATTAAACATATATACATAGAGAAGTGAGTCAAAATTACACAAAAATGAGTTGTTGAAGATTTGGAAAAGGTTGGATGAGTTTAATGGTGATTACGAAGGTGGTTTAAGTGGTCACTGATGTGGGCGACGATATGCCTCCATTCATCTTTCCACGGGGCCTCAGGTTCAACACGAAGGCGTAAATCAAGCTCATTGAGGAAGTTATGCTGCTCTGGGTCAAGATTCTGGCTTTTTGAAGTCCTTATTTCTGGTAACAGTACTTTGGACTGTGCCAAACAAGCAGCATGAGAATATATATATATAACTGTGCTGAAATTGTATATGTCAAAGTTCTACATAATTCATATTAAAAAAACATGAAAATTTAATCAAAGCCATTCTAACTCGTCAGTCGTTTTAATTTCTTCGGAAACTGAATTTTGAAGGCTAAATAAGTCCTCTGAGTAAATGGTATCATGGCTGAGACGAAGAACTACGATTATATCTACTTAGAGCCAAACCCGAAGCAAAAACTAAAATAAAAGGGCTGAAAAAAATACAGACATACAGGGCGTGATGGATAAATTACTATCTAAATTACGCAATAATGAAAATAAAACTGAAATTGTAACATAAATTTTCGAAAATTACACAAAAATATTTTTAAATTCGAAGAAGTTAATTTATTCAATAAAATCGCCATTGGCTTCAACCACGGCCTTCAGACGACTTCGGAATCTCCTCCATCTCTTCAGGGTGGTCTCCTTGTTTAAGTTAGTAAATGCTGTCATAATCCTAGCTTTCATTTCATCTTTGGTGTTAGTAAAAGTTTTATTGATCTCTCACTCAACTGCGTCCCCACCTAATAATCAAGGTGGTTACAGTCTGGGGAGTTAGGTGGTCAGGTGTAAGGAATGATGCGGTCGCAGAAATTGTTTGACATATGACTGAGTTCTCCGCTTGTGTCGCATAGTGCAAAGTGCTGTTAACAGATATAGGGACTTCCAAGCAGCCAGACTCTTGACCTAGAGCAGCATAACTTCCTCATTGAGCTTGATTTACGCCTCCGTGTTGAACCTGAGACCCCGTGGAAAGATGAATGGAGAAATATCGTCGCCCACACAAGTGAACACTCAAAGCACCTTCGTAATCACCATTAAACTCATCCAACCTTTTCCAAATCTTCAACACCTCATTTTTGTGTAATTTTGACTCACTTCTATATGTGCATATGTTTAATCAATATTTTTGTGCGATATGTGATACAGGCTTGTTCGATCATGTCTATTGCAACCCATGAGTGACTTGGCAGTAGATTTTCTCCCTGTAGGTTGGCATTGCTTTCTGTAGTAGACTGATTGGCAACCAAGGCTATAGAATCTAATCTTTCAAGCTATTCAACTCATAGCTGAAGGAGAAAATGATGGATTAATAACTTTCCCAAGGATATTTACGCATAAGTAAATACAATGAATTTAACTGGAATTCGAACTCAGCACTTCAACTTCTCATTCCAGGCCAATATTCGTAGCACCAGAACGCACAACGAACGCATATAATAGGCTTAAATATCAACGAGAATCTAGTATATATTTGAAACATGCGACTCTAGTTCAATGTATATCCGTTCATGCATAATATTTTACTGACATACGATCAAATGTAAATTATATTTATAAAAATAAAAGAAAAAAGAATGTTTCATGCTGGGAAGAAATCTTCATATAATCATACTCACATATCAACGTTTTCGTGTCGCGGATAAATACATTCACGTACACATGTAGAGAGATCGGCTTCAGGTCACTGTCAATATCATCATCGTCATATCAACGCGGCTTTTGATACCGAACAAGAGGGATTACTTAGTGTAGAAACGGTCACAATGCATAAAGAATAAGCGTTCGTTGTCACTGTTTCAGCTATTGTCCGGCTAACAACGCGTACAAGAGATAAAGCCATTGGCAGGTTCTTCCCCAAGTTAACGGCACATCAGTGGCGCCCTGCTTCCTCAGTCAGTTGCACTTCAGCGAAAGCACGGTCCTGTTTCTTTTCGTCCCCGGTGCTTACGCATCGAAAGACTGAATATAAAAGAGAGTATATATATATATATATATATATATATATATATATAGAGAGAGAGAGAGAGAGAGAGAGAGAGAGAAATCCTACAAAAAATAGGCAGAAGTTATTTGAAATGTCAAGAGCTACAATGTTGCCCACACGTGTTTCTCTTCAGTTATTTCCTCATTGGAACCACCTTTTCTAAAAACGGCCAGAGAGAAAGAAAAGCTTAGTAATTATAACCACAAGGTGTCTCATTGTTCCAGATAAACCGGTTGAAAGTCGCTTCACCTCTTGTGCCTGTAAACATGCCGCGGCGATTTTGCATTGTTTAGGCAAACATCAAACCCTTTTACGCAAATGATTCCTCTTGTGCACTCAATGAATTCACTCACATTTACGTAACTTGTCAATAAACAGTCTCTTTTCGTCAATCTGTCATTACTCATTTTTTTCTCTCCATATTGATGAAGCTTTTTATCATATCGTTCTAGGACGACATGACCTTCGCCATCAAATGCATGCAACCAACTAATGGGCGGGTATCCTATATCTCAGGAGCTCATCTCAGTTGGACAAAGCCTTAAACAATTCGGCATGGAAAGCTTAATATTTTTATGTGCCGTGTGACATCATGACGTAGGCGATCATGGCTCTCTATAAGTCTCAATCATGGTTCTCAACAGAATTCAATTTCATGTCGCCCTCAGCAACATTCGTCCTTTTGCCAGGTTGCCACTCCCTGTTTCGCCAATCAATTCATTCGTCAGGTAGTTGACTTGTAACTTTTCCCTATATCTTTTCCTTCGATATGTGTCTTAAGTGTAAAATTCTCTAAGTCCACTTTCCTCATGATGTGTCCAATATATAGATTTCTTCGGTCGCATTTCTTTTCTATTCCGAGATAAGTGTCCTTTTTTGTTTGCATTTTTTGAAGATTTCTTTATTGCCTACGTGCTCCTTGCATAAAACGGCAAGATAATCAAGGTGACATAATCGCCAAACACCGTCACCGTAACTTTATTTATTCATAAACCTCCAGGCTTAAGAAAATAGCAAATCAAGCATTTACTTATCTACCTCAACACACACACACACACACACACACACACACACACACACACACACACACACACACACACATATAAATATATATATATAAATATATATATATATATACAGTACTGTGCAAAAGTATTAGGACAAGAACTATTTTATCTTTTATGAGGCATATTGACAGAAAATAAACAATTTAATTAAAGTAATTTTATTTGATTTACTCAACAAATGCTTTAACAAGAAAAAAGTACTTGTTACAAAATAAATTTAATATTTAGTATAATAGCCTTTTGCCTTGATCACAGCCTTCATTCTGTCAGGCATTAATATCACAAGCTTCTTCAGTGTATCTAATGGTATCTCCTGCCAAGTAACATTTTTATATATATATATATATATATATATATATATATATATATATATATATGTTACTTCGCAAGACACACTTTAGGAACAAATACAAGCTGCTTGGCAGGAGATACCATTAGATACACTGAAGAAGCTTGTGATGTCAATGCCTGACAGAATGAAGGCTGTGATCAAAGCAAAAGGCTATTATACTAAATATTAAATTTATTTTATAATAAGTATTTTTTCTTGTTAAAACATTTGTTGTGTAAATCAAATAAAATTACGTATATTTAAATTGTTTATTTTCTGTCAATATGCCTCATAAAAGATAAAATAGTTCTTGTCCTATTACTTTTGCACAGTACTGTATATATATATATATATTTATATATATATATTTATATGTGTGTGTGTGTGTGTGTGTGTGTGTGTGTGTGTGTGTGTGTGTGTCATAATATCACTAGAAATGTAGCTATTTTATTTCGACACTACTTGTATCTTCTCAAGTGATAATGTCTTTTTCAAGTTGAAAATTTTTAAAAGTGTTAGTGTGGATCAATCAAAATAAAGTAATTTCTAAATTGACGAATATGAGAACAGACTCTATAAAAATTATATATATTAATATTAATATTAATATTTGATTAAAATAGAGATCAGCATTATTAATCAACTACTAGATTCACCTTACTTTATTTTAATTGCGATTTGTAAAATCGAATTTTAACAAAGCATTACATTTAGATTATTATAATGTGTATTTAGATATTAAACGAAGAAAAAATATGGACACACAAATATAAAAATCTATAAACATTCACATATTGACAAATAGATAAGCATGTACAAACATATATTGTAATACAGACACATGTACAGATGAATATACGCACATATATATATTTACACACACGCCATAGTTACCCTATACTTTTATATATATATGTGTGTGTGTGTGTGTGTGTGTGTGTGGATGGACAGATGTGAGATAATGACAATTTTTATCTGCCCAAAACATTGGTAAAATTAACGATAAAGTATTTTAACTTCAACATAAACATCACTTTAGATAGACAGACAGACAGACAGACACACACACACACACACACACACATATATATATATATATATGTGTGTGTGTGTGCGTGTGTGTGTGTGTGTGACTAAAAGAAATATATAAGCATAAAGGTATATTTACTTTTAGCAGACAAGTTTCGTCCATCGACGAAAAATGAAATGAAATTATTTGAAATAAATTATCTAAAAACAAAAACAAAATGCTTAAAGTTACTTTATTTCAAATAAATTCGTTTCATTTTCTTTTTTTGTCTTGATAAAGTCAGTCAGTAGACGAAACAAACTGGTCGACTAAAACTAAATGCACTTTTAGCCATATTGCTCTCATTAACATAATATCTGAGAATATTTATACATACACACATATACAAATATATACGTATATATCTCTCGGTAATGTCGTTGAATATGATATAATTCTAAATTCTAATGAGAATAGTCAAAGCAAAAAGTTGTATGCTTGAAAAACAACTATTCTGTTTGAAGCACTGTCTTCCACAATAATTTTGAAGGGCAAGCGTGTTATTAGAGACTCCCAATGCCGTCTGAAAATCCTGAACCTTGAACATATGTATATGACTAATTGCCGTCAAATAATGTATAAAATCCCATGCGAAATTATAATAATAATGGTAATAATAATAATAATAATAATAATAAAAACTTGATTATAATAAGTAAGGAAAAAAATGTTAAAATTCTTTTTAAAAAACCCAGGAATACTCCAACTGGAGGAGAAAACGAAAAAGAAGCACATCAATAATAAAAATCTCTTCTTCAACCAGAGGCGCCTAGCGTACGTCTGTTTGATTAACCGATCAATGCTGACCCTAGTTATCGATCTACATTGGCCTTCTTAAGGAACGGCCACTCGGAGACAATCATTATGTGCTCAATTAAATTCGCTTATCTCTCTTATCTGACTTTGTAAAATTATTCTTGTTACTTTTTTTCGGTTCAAGTCTTAAAAATGAAAGAGAAAAAAAAGTACAAATAGACACAAGGCATTCTAATTATTGAATAATGATTCTTGTTCAATACCGAGCTGAATCCCCTAAACATGAACGAAAGATGCAAAAAGTTCGAGCAAGCCAAGCTTATTGGAGAAACGGTTTCACAATTCTAAACATCCAAACAACAACACCCACAGCTCATGGCATAACCAGGATTCTAAAAAAAAATTGTTTTTTATTATTTTTATTTATTTCTGATTATTTAACAAATAAAAACATTTTTTCGGTGCTTCCTTCAAGTGATATACCAATTACTAAAAAAATGCATAATCGGCAATGAGGTATTTAACCAACTTGTCCCACAGATCAATTCGTGGTGAGTTCGATACTGTTGTCTGATTCACACCGTTACTTTCTATCTTAGCTTTCTAAGTTACTATATGATAGTAAGAGATTTTTGTTTTGAGGAATTGCCACACGTTATATAGGCTTGAGCGATCATGTCTCTTTCGATACATGACTGACTAGGCAGAATGTTTTCTATTACTTTCTGCTGTAGACCAAGACTAAAGAACTCAATATGTCCTGCTAGTCAACGCATAGCTGGAGGGAGAAGAGATGGATTAATATCTTTCCCTATGGTATTTACGTGTAAGTGAATGCAATGAATTCAACTGAAATTCGAAATCGGCTCGACTGTTTTATCATTCCGAGCCGATATCCATTGCACCACAACACACGATTATATTAGATATATCAAAAGCAAACATGTACAGATATGTAAATATCCTGAATGTTTTTTAAGGTGACACCCAAATCCGAAGGTACATTGGAATAGCGAAAGGCGCCTTCCAAAATCTAAGCAAAGTATTAAGAAACAGAAAAATCTCGTTAGAAACAAAGAAAATAGTTCTGAAATGTTATGTAATGTTTATCATCCTACATAGCAATGAATGCGGGAGAAATTGCACACAGATGAATAAGAGACTCGAGACAACTGAGATTTGATTCCACAGAAGAATACCGAGAATAGGAAGGATGAAGCAGGTAAATAAATAATCCTTTTTTTTTTTTTTGGAAAATAACAACAAAATTACACTTATACTTCGAATCAGAAAGAGATTGCTGCATTTTCTATGGTATACGTCGTGAATCTTCGTCACCAATTTGTTGTGTAGTTATTGCTTATCTCATTTCAATGGGATAATAAGCTACTGCATAAAGGCATTGGTCTGTGAACTTGATGACAATAATTTTGAGTTCAAATCCTGGGCCAGACAGGGCAGTCTTGGACTCACTGGAAATAGGATGAGCAATAAATAAGCAGCATTAAATAAGAACTAGATGAGATATTCTTAGACATGATCAGCAGAACAAGACCAATCTACCCTATAGATTACATAATGGTTTTTGTTTGAAATTCCATGAAGGTTACTTTGATTTACAGGTACATTTTGATAACAACAATAAAGATGAAGAGAATAGCTCATATATCTTTTATATAAATTACTTTAGGTATTGAGAAAAACCTTACCAAATATTGATATTTTTCTACTAAATATATGGAAACTTCACCGCAAAGTAGTAGTGACCGGTTTCTGCCGGAAGTAAGACGCGGAACAAGAAGGTAGGTTCAAAACAGTATATTAGTATAATAAGAAACAAGATATTGAAAGGAATAATAAGTAACTATAGAAATAAGTAAGTCCGAAGGTATTACTATGCTGCTTATTGACTGACTAGTAGGTGGGGGATACTAAAATCAAGGTACAAAAATTTAAATACCTGGGAAGTGTTCTAACAGAAGACGGAAAGTGCGACACAGAGATCTGAAAGCGAATTGGCATGGCGAAGGAAGCATTCCAGAAGTTGAGTAAAGTATTAAAAAACAGGACAGTTTCGATAGAAACAAGGAAGAGAGGACTACATTGCTATATGATGTCGGTTCTTCAATATGGCAGTGAATGCTGGACAATATCATCGAAGATGAAGGAAAAACTTGTAGCAACTAAAAGGTAGTTCTGCAGAAGGATACTACGAATATCATGGATCGCGCATGTGAGCAATGATGAAGTTTTGGAAAGGATGGAAACGAAAGGAAAATTGATACTGAGCATCAGGAAGAGACAGCTAAACTTTCTGGAATATGAAATGAGGAAAGAGGGCTTGTAGAATCTGATACTAACAGGCCAGATAGAGGGGGAAAGAGACATGGGAAAACAGCAGATAACATGTTTGAAGGACCTGATCAGGTGGTTGACGGAACGAGGGTTTCGTGGTGTAACAGGAGAAAGCATGCTAAGAGCCACCAGGGATAGGGAGGCGTGGAAAGCCATGATCGCCTACGTCCTGAAAGAACAGGGCACATAGAAGAAGAAGTAGCTGTCGTGTTAACTGCTCTTATTAACTGCCTTTGTTAACTGCTCTTATTAACTGCCTTTGTTAACTGCTCTTAGAAGTCACGCAGGTAATTACTTATAACAAGAGGAAGAGTTATAACAGGATATTATGTGGAAATGATAGCTTCAAGAATTCGACACTCACAGAACGTACTGCGCGAAAGAAAATCAGAAGGTTAAATCCTAAACCGACGGATTAATGCTATTAATTTGTCTCTAAACACCTTGTGTAGATGGATGACTGCACAGGTCTTGGAAAGGATCCAGATATCCCGTGACTCACTAGAGTCGTAGAAGTACCACATTAGAGGTGGCACCGCAGTAGAGGTGGTGTTTCTCTGGGGAGAACAGGCTGACGGTGCCCAACCCGATAGTTTGAATTCCTTCACTCAGACCGGTTGCTACCCAAGGTTATAGAACCCAATCCGTCTTGCTATTTTACCCATAGCTTGTGGAAGAAGAGATGGATTCATACTTTTCCCCAGTTTATTAGAACGTAAATAAATGTAATGAATCCGACCGGAATTCGAACTCAGCTCTCCGATTCCTCAATTCCAGCTGAAATCCATTACTCCATCGTGCCTCCATCAGAAAATATTGCTAAAAGCTATAAAAGTAAAGGAGAGTCATGATTATCCACATCCTGAAAAGACATGGTACATAAAAAATCAAATATGAACAGTTCGTATTTTGCCTACCGCCAACTAAATTATCTTCGAGCTGAGTTTAGTAAATAAATATAAAGCAGAGGTCGGCAACCTTTTGGAGAGTGAGGGCAAAAAAGCTATGTAGAGTCATGGAGAAGGGCCAAATGGCTATGTCTCCGGTGTCCCTGGAGAAGAACCATGTTATTAAATATGTGAATAAATTTTCTGTGTTTGAAGAAAGCAAGGATTCAGTATGATTTTATATCTGACGGGAAATTTGTTAAAACAATATTACATCTTAAAAATAAATGTTTCATAAATCAGTATTGAAAAAAATCCCATTAAAATCGGTTGAAAACACCAATGTATATTCATTTAAAAGTACCCGCTCACGAAAGTAATGCCCAGAAAAAATGAAAGTGAAGCCGTACGTTAATTTTGGCGATTCCTACAAATAAAAAATAAAAATAAAACATATTCTGTAGATAAAAAGAATTTTTTAAAAAATTTCAACGCAATATATTCAGACTATCAACTCTTTGGTTTGGTTTATCTATATTTATATCGTGTCCAGAGTAAGGTAGCGGGCCGAACAAAATTCATTCGAGGGCCGGATGTGTCCTGCGGACCGGGGTTGCCGACCGCTGATATAAAGGCTTATCACAAGCTCTTCTTCCATACTAGCTTTCTTCAGATTGTGCCATATTTGGTACAGAATTTATCTACTTGAATTTCTGGGATCAGGCGTTGACATGTCCTCATCCTGGTTGTTATTACAACGTTTCAGTCTGATGTGGAAATAAACCAACATGATGTTAATGATTTTGGAAAACTGAAGATAATAAAATTCTGTCAGAATTTCTGAGATGAGGAATTTTATTATTTATGGTAGGACTAATATCTCAATCTCTGTTTTTATCGAAACGTTTCAGTCAATGTGTTCTACTTTCTTCAGGTGTTTTTCGATAGGGTAACCGTCAAGAATTTTAAATAGAACACTTTGTCTAATCTGCAAGGATAGATTGTTCTATTTTGAGATAATCATGATTTAGTGATACGTCTTATTAATTAACCCATACATGGAGGAACAAGAGCTGGATTTATATCTTTTCAAACGGGGATTGAAACTCGATTTTTTAATGAAGAATTCTGAGCCATTATCCACTTAAAAGTTCCACTGCTGCTTTACGGCAATGGCTCTCAACAGGATGTCTTTACAATCACTGCAATTTGACTTCTTCAAGTCCAAGGGTTAACTGCTGTCTTTCCTGCATAACCCAATGAAATTCACTTGCTTTTTTTTAAACATGCAACATCACGCAGTAATATACTAGCGTGAGTGGCTCTTGTGCCTTGTATTTTGAAAATATAAATACCAGCTTTTTTGTTAATAAATAATATTTTTGTTACTTCTCCGAGATTCCAATAAAAACAAGTTTCAATATTTCTAGATGCAGCATGGACTTGTTTTCATAAACAGAGCTGAAAGTTAACCTCGCCGTAATTTTCAATTATTTACAGATACAAGGGGGTGATGAAGATGAAAGATGTTTTTTTATATATTACTCATGTAAGATGCTGCATTGACAGTGGTGTTGCATAATTGTCTGAAATTTGCTTTGAGTTAGTAACCTGCAAAAGAAGCCGGCCTTGCCTGAGTTTTTAAATATCTAAAATGAATACAATAACAAGAGTTCATTATACTTTGTATCAAATGCTTGTAAAATAAATATTTACAGACTTCAGTTGGTCCATAAATATTGATTCTATCGGAATTGTTGGTTCGAAACGATAAGTAAATAAATAAAAAGTCATAGTTTGATATTATAAAAATCAGGGTAAACCAAAAGATGCATTTTTATTTTGTAGATTTTACGAGTTTAAGCAAAATGCTGGATTGGCAGCTAGGTCACATTTAGATTTGAAATGTCTAGATGTAGTCATAAGCACAAAGCTAATTGCTTTGTTCGCGATTCTCGTCTACTGGGCTCCTTTCTTACTTTTTGTTTTCAGTCAATATTGATCTTTAAAAATTTAAATACAGTATCACTTGTTTTCTCCTGTCTCCTTAATCCCTATTCTTTAAAAAGCCTTTTTCCTTAATAATGGTTTTCTTCTGATACTTTCACACACCATAAATCTCCGTGCCTTTATTGCCTTGTTTACTCCCGCCTTACCACCATTTACACCCGCTCCGGTAAGAAATCTGCCAACGCGGTCAAAGATAACCTCACTGCCGATCTTGAGAGGGACCTTCAATCTGTGGTGGACTGGGGGTAAGAAATGGCTTGTAAACTTTAATGCTTCAAAAACAAAGTTACTTTCTCTCAACTGCTATAGACAGTCTTTGGGAACTTCGGCGTGGTGTAATGGTTAGCAAGCTTGTCTCGCTAGATCCTATTACAACTGAGTAGTGATTTCGATCCTCACTGAGTACCCCATACTATTCGGCCTTGGGCCACATGTAAGCGGCGCTTAGAAAATCAACTATAGACAGTCCTTCCTGCGCTCCGCCATCAGCATGGACCTAGCTGGTCTCCACGAAAACAATACACTGCGCCTCTTCGGCCTTACTCTCTCTTCTGAACTCAAGTGGAATGATTAATCAATAGCTATATCTGCTGCTAAGAGGGCTGGGTCACTATGTCGTGCCAAGAATTTTTCTCGCCCGAAACCATCTTGTACCTATACAAATCAACCATCCGCCTATGCATTGAATAATGTTGTCCTATGCACTTGGTATTCATCTAGGGCCATGGTTCCCAATCCCGGGGTAAATTACCCCATTGGGGTAATGAGCCCATATTTTGGGGGTAGTGGATGTTTGGTTTGGGAAGAGGCAATCAGCTTATAATTTCACACTGTGTCCTTGGAATGAAGACCAAGAAACGTAGCAGACTCTAAGGGGCAAACAACACCCGAATAGCTCTTTCAGTCATAAAGCCAAGAATAAATGAACTGGCACAGGCAATACAAGCTCAACACTCACATTAAGAATAACGGCTAGGTTACGGCTACTATACCTCTGATTATTATAGATTGGTACTATTGTAATTTCCATTAACCTTTTCTGCTTTTGATGTATGAAAATATAATTACTTATTTTCCTATATTACGGGTATTTGTTCATTGGGGTAATGGATAATAGTGAAATTGTATTTTGGGATAATCGCAGCAAAAGGTTGGGAACCTATGATCTAGGGTTTCTCGACAGGCTCCAGAGGAGAATCGAGCACGGGGCTGTTATTTCGAATCCTCACTACAAAAGATATATCGACTTATTGCCATCAAACCAGAAGTCCCTCTGTCCAGCTTGAAGTGAAATCACTCAACTAGTTTACTAACATTTTATAATATCGCAGTGAACATGTTCATCTCATTCACAAACAGGTGGTCACCAACCCAAGTTGATGAATCAACACTCGAAAACTGTGTCAAGGACCAACTTCTTTGTCCTGCGAAGGATAGACAACAGGAATTCTTTGCCTATAGATGATGTGAATGCGCCAACAATCCTGCTGAACTAAATTAAGGGACTATGAAATGTTCATATATATTTGAAATCTATCAGTCAGTTAAGAGGCTATACGTGATAGGGCGATCATCTCCCTGTTGGGATATAATGAAGTCGGCTTTAGTAGGTTACCCCTTCTTTTTGCGGTAGACTGTTTGCCAATAATATCCAAACTATTGTGCTGTTCAACCTATAGCTGGAGAGAAAAGATGGATTAATACCTTTCCCAAGGATATTTGCCTTGTAAGTGAGTGAACGAATTCAACTGGAATTCGAACTTCGGCTCTCTAATTTCTCAATCCAAGCCAATATCCATAGTACCACAAGGCACATCCATCTGAATTTTCGCCTATCGCCTACCATGGGTCTACCCGAGAGATCACCCTTTCATACGGGTGATTTCTCGGGGAGACCCGTGTGCTGAGCGGCTGTTGGATCTTGAGCTCATTACCGACTTCAAGTAGAACTGGAACATTCAATCGATGGCTAATGACGATATCTCGGTTTACTCTGATAGTGAGTTAAGAAAGTCAGAAACTGCTTTCTTTCCGAAATTATCTTTGGATGTTATTCTGACAGAATTTTCTCTTTATCTAAGAAAGACTGCTCGTAATTTGTAAAAGTTTGGGTTTAATTTTATTAATCGAGAAAGATCATATAAATACAAAAGAAAAATTTATTTTAGCCGACGCGTTTACATTGATAAAGTCCCTCAGAGGACGAAACGAAACGGCTAAGATAGGTTTTCCTTTCAGATTGTCGTTTTACAGATATACCCTATTTACACACACACACACACATATATATATATATATATATATATATATATATAGTATTTACATTATTCGGACTATTGTCCTCATCTTTGTTGCTATTTATACGACGTTTCGGCCGTTGTATGCTCCGGCCTTCTTCAGGTGCCAGGAATTTCGAACCGAACCCTTTATTACAATCCTTTCATTCTTTGCGTAGTAGTGTCTCTTTTGGAAGTCATGTGTTATCTCCCCCTCTAACCCTGTAAGTTACTTGTTCACCACTGCTATAGCCTGATATTGAACTCACAACTCTTTGGGTGAAGTTGTTCTATTTTGTTCTTTTCCTTTCTCTCTACCTTCGAAACTGTCTTCACACCTGTGTTTTCTATCCTTCTCTTGCTCTTTCTCTCACACCCACTGTAACTGGTCCGTCTTTCTCTTCACTCTCCTCTTGTCTAAACTTTTACTCTTATGCAGCCACCCTGCGTATCAGTGGCAATACCACCTCGCTTGGAGTGAAATTATTAGTAATGCCTGAAATCACATTAGTTATTTTAGCTTTCAAATCTTCTAATAAACTAGGTTTAGTTGCATACACAATTGTTTTTACATTTCAGCTGAAGCCATGGATCAAACTGATTCTGAAAAAAAGAAAATATGTTTTTACTTATCTAAAATTTTGTAGTAAAGAAATATTCAATAACTATACTTAAAACTAGGAAAGAATATTAATAAAGTTTTTTTTTCAGATATTCCAAGAAATTTTTATCTAAAACAAACAGACTTTCTCTACGGACGTGCCGCACGTTGTGAACGAACACACCACGTGATGTAAACACAAAAAAAATATTCGGACGCTATCGTGAAATACGTTTCTAATTCAAATTTAAAAATCACTTGTTTCTGATGAAGGACCGAGGGCGGTCTGAAATATAAAATACAATAATAAAAATAAACAAATACTGTCCAAAAAAAGTACTTTTTTAAATTCAAATCCTTGTTATTAATACTCTTTCCTATACATATTAAGACAGTATACGTGGATCATCACTATGTTATACTTAAAACTAGGTACATGAAACTTTATAACATTTTTTCAGGTATTTTTTATCACAAATACAAATAAAGTTATAATTTTTTTCTGTGCACACAAACTTTATAGACACCCTGTATATATATCATTCGTCCGTACATTGAATAATGTTACCAAATCTGGTCGGGTGTTCCTGCTATTCATTCCTCATTATGGTTGGTAACAAAAACCATGAAGTTCTTTTATTAAATGTACAAGGTGATTGAAAAGTTACTCCCTATTTTATGTATGATGGATTCTTGTCTTGTAACAATTATATTTAGACGGAAGAACACATCATACATAAACTAGGGAGTTACTTTTCAATCACTCTGTATTGTGTGTATATGTGTTTACGAGTGGAAAAGAAAAAACGAATGTGAGAGAAAGATTTTTTTTTCTTTTTAACCGAAAGTAATGTAGAACTCCGTAAGAGGAAAAAAAAATATGTATGAACGAAACGTTTTCAGTTCTCGCATTTTTATATCATTATCCTATGTTTCTTTCGACTTCGACCTTTTCGAGAAATATTGTGTTACAATCTAGAGCCTCGGCGATTTTGCGATGTTCGCAATATAGCGTTCATCTGAATGATTTATAACGGCATTAAACAATCTTGAATTGCCACATTTAGGAATTCCATCTTTGCGTTGAACGCTGGCAAGAAAGAAAAAAAAAACAACATTAAATACAACGACGATGACGATGACGACGACGACGACGACGGCATCAGAAATGCAATACTGAAAAATAAAAATCTTTTCGCAAAGATGTATCGTGTATCGATGATCATTAAATAACTTGCATTTATTTATATATTTTTATGGAGCAGGTCAGAAGTCGTATAAATACAATAATCCCGCCGATTAAAATGTTGCAAATGTCAGGGGTCAATACGGAGATGTCTTTATAGAAAAAAAAGCACCCTATAGCAAGATGTCGGCCCGCTGAAAAATCTTGTAAAAATGTAGGGCTTCCTTCCCGCAGTCGAATAACTGTTTTTTTTTTGTTTTGTTTTTTTTTTTTTGTTTTTTTTTGTGTGTGTGTGTGTGTGTGTTTCTTTTATATTTTTTCATTTACTTTTTTATAACAGGGAGCAATTTCAAAGCTTCTCCGGTTGTTGTACGTAATTAAGAAAAAAAATTGAGAAATTCATTGACTGAATCGGGCGCGCATGCGTATACCTGCGTGCCTGTGTGCGCATGTGTATTAAAACGTATATATGAATGCCAGTAATTAACGAGACTTTCTCAAATGGGTGCTTATTACTGCATCTGAAAGCTTATAAGGGGACACTGGCGCACTAAATCTTGCTATTCAGCTGCAAGACAAGCCCCTAGGTATTAACAAAAATAAATAAACAAATAAATAATGTCAGACTGTAGACCAGCACTTGAAACCAGTATGGGGTCATTGTAATTCTCTTTCCTGTCCCTAAACCCATATCTACTCCTTTCCCCTACAAGAGTAAACAAGCACACACACACACAAATATATATATATATATATATATATATATATATATATATATATATATATATATATATCTTTTTGCATGTGTATGCGCAGTAGTATACATATGTAGAAGACACGATTTTCTCTTTTTCTTTCTGTTTATCCGTTCTTCTGTTTCAGCCAAGACGCTACCGTTTCCAATTCTGTTTTGATCACATTCAAGCTCAGCCTGAAAACGAACTGGGAGAAAAAGGCTTCGTTCGGGACAATAGAGAACAAGGAACGATGCCAAAGAAAATTAATTCTTTCACATAGCACCAAGTCACCTAATTCGACAACATAAATAAACACACGGGCGAATAGCATTTATTCATTCTCAGCCGATTCAATCATTAAGCCAAAGGAATTTCCTTTTATTTTTCAAAAGAGCTTCTTTTTTATTTTTTGCTTTTCTAATTCGATTCATCAAGACATTCATCTTTTGATTACACATGAATATATCTATAACATTTTATATATAAATATAAATATATATATGCTGTTAAATGTATATATATATATATATATATATATATATATATATATAGATAGATAGATAGATAGATAGATAGATATGGGGTGGTGGCTGTGTGTTGGCGTGTACGTATCTGTGTGAATATATGCATGATAAGTGTAAATATTGTACATATATACTACCGGCCATAATGACTAGGCCACATTAGTTTTTAAAAAAATTATGTTTCATACTATTTTTAATATTTATTACCAAATGGATAATTCTAAACGAAATAGAATAGCTCTTTTGTTACTATTTTTTGCAAAGTTTTATAAGGCAGCCAGTAACCCTTTGCTTCGGCCAGTCAATAAGAAAAAGAGAAAAGCATGGGGAAGAGAGCACAAAAACTGGACATCAAAGCAGTTCATTTGATGCATATATTAGTGTGCAGTATTAATAAAAGAATCATTTTATTTTCATTTAGAATTGCCCACTTGGCAATAAATACTAAAAATAGTATGAAATACATCATTGGTTTAAAAACTGGGTTGACCTAAAAATTATGGCCGGTAATATATATATATATATATATATATATATATATATATATTATATATATATATATATATATATATATATATTATATATATATATATATATATATATATATATATGCAATATATATATAGATATATATACTGCATATATGTAATGTATATATGTCTATATATAGGTATCATATCTTCATTCAAACATGTTTCATTGAATAATTTAGACATATTTTCTATTTATTTCTTTATTAATGACTATTTCTAATTTTTTTAAAGTTTTTTTATATTAATTTGAAATTCATCAAGGAATTTCTTTTCCTATCTAAGAACATTTCCTCTCCTAAAAGAACACCTTCAAGTCTGAAGTACATAACCAAACTTATTTTATCAGTAGTAAAATGTGCATTTTATATTTCGATATTATTCAATTAAACATATATATATATATATATATATATATATATATATATATATATATATATATATAACAGGGACTTGTACCCACAGATACAAAGAGATTTAAATAAAGTAGATGTCATCATGTAGACCTTTCACTCAACACATTATCAAGGTGCTCATTGGCGTTAATGTTAATGATATACAGTACACGAATATTACTTGCAAAAGGGAAAGTTGGATCACGTTTAAATGTATAATTTTAATGAAATAAATAATTACATTTTAGTATGCGTAAACACATAGTTTCAAAAGAGTAGCAAAATAGAAAAAGAATAATTCACAATCCCTCCAATAATCGTAAGTAGCGAATGAAATGCTCTTTCTGTCTGCACAGTTTAATCTAATGGATCTTGAAATAAACAGCCTCTAAAACACGCAAATTATGGACCGAGCGATCATTGTGCAAAACAGAAAAGCAAGTATATACGAGTGTGCGTGTGTTTATACAAAGTAAGGTCATCTTATGCATCGTCTTAGAGTTATTAACGTAATGTACATCTGCTATTTTCTTTGTATAATATTTGATCGACACACTCTAATAAGTGAGTGACATTATCTCATGTAGCTTGATAAGGGAATATATTATAATGAAGAAGATATTTGTAAACTAAAGCCTTTTTCATAGGTGAGAATCATTGATGTACCGATATATATATATATATATATATATATATATATATATATATATATATAGTGATAGTTTTTAACAATTGTTTATAAAAGCATAGTATCACTACACAAAAATTTTCATGTTTCGGAGGAGAACCGCTCCGCTTCGGTGATATGTAAAACTGAAAATAAATGGTGGAAAAAATTTATTTTTGGGAATGAGAGGTGTAAGTTGTGGTTGTAGGAAATTTAGATTTAGTGTATCTAAACTGGTCCATTAGCAGTTTGTAATCATAGACATACACATTTGGGCTAGGAGAGGGGACAAGATGGCTTAGATCTGGACAGGTCACTTTTTAATTTTGTCTAAGTAAATTACATAGTGAGACCTTACATTACACTATATATATAGGTAAATCAGTAATCACGAATTCAGGCTATTGCGCAGACTTGGTTTCAACCTTTCGGTATCTTCAGGCGTTTTATATTAACTCATTTTTCAACGTTTTTCGAAAGAATAACAGGAATTTTCAGAACGCATGACTGTAAGTTTAAAATTAGGGAAAAGCTGGTCAAGAATTGTAAACATTGTATAAGGTTTGTGTAAATTTCAAAAATTACGCGCAGCAGAATATTGTTAATGAGACATGTAACTGCCGTGACAAAAACCAAACGCCCACTTAACGGAGTTTGTAAAACAGGAGGTATTTACAAAACTGAAGTACAAAATACAGACGGACTGAGAAAAAAATATATATTTAGGATGTACTGAATAAAATTAATAAAAAAACGTTGGTATATTTACAAATATGCATTCAAACTTGAGAGCCTTAAAAATTGTACTAGGTTCTGAGTATGACCGTAAACTGCATCCAGCTGCAAGGTCTCTGATCGAGAGGATATGAGAAGCATGGAACCACCTCATAATTGCTGTTGTTCCCAGCTCTAATTAACCTAGGGTGGTAGCACCTGTTAAGGTCCCAACTATGAGCAAAAAATTACCCCCGCAAAAACTGGCGTCAAACACTATGTGTTACTCTATTTCTGCGTATTGAAAAAATGCAATTATTCGTTTAATACGACGAAGCGAAAGAAATTATTATTAGTGGTATTGTTGATTTTGCAGATTATTGTAAATCGCAATATGAGCTCTGATTAGAAATATTTAATACTTGGATGCTTGTAAAATCCGAAAAACTAGCTGAAAATTGAAGAGAAAGGAAAATATATATTTTTTATATTGTTATTCAGACGCAGATTTTCGGCCAATGGAAGTAAGATTTAGCGATAGTCAAAAAAATTGTCAAAAACTTTTGATGAGGTTAAGAAGGTCAAAACTTTGACTATGAGAATAAAAATGAATTATAAATCTCACTGGAGTTAAAATTTCCAAGCTAATTTGTTGACGTAATCAGTTGAATTAAAAAAAGAGGACGAAGAGAGATTACGTCAGAGAAAATATTGCTGTTCATTGGTTGAACCAAACCCCCACCTTTAGATGTGTAGGTCAAAGATTCGATTTGCATAAGATACCCCGGGTCTCTTCGCATCCCCCAAGGGAACTTGGGACAAGTATAAAAAAAGGGACTCCGAGTAGAAAAATCAGTTTTTTTTCACAGTTTGTGAAGTTGCAGTCGAGATGTAACGACTGAGCTAAAAGAATTCCCAACTGGAAGCCATGCTGTTTGGGTACCAGCTGTAGAAACAGTGACAGTCGCCTCCCATAGAGTTCCTGGCTGAAGATATAAATAAATGTAGACAAGCCTGCCGCCGATCAACTTAAAAGAGTTAAATTCGAATAATGCTCTTCCGATATAATCCTAGCTGAAGATGTATAGTAACAGAAAAAGCCAAGTTAACTTTCAGAGCTGCCTAGCGAAAGAGACCAAACAAACTTACTACCCCTGTCGCCACACATCCCATCCTCTACACTTCGGCTGTTTCCGTAAAGCTTCGATAAAGAGCCCTGAAAGAACTTTTTGTTTAAAAAGTAATTTGGAAAATTGAATGCTCTGATTATTCTAAACGAATCTTTCGTTCCGGTTTGAACGTTGAATTCGACGATTGTACATTCTGCTTTTTTGTTAATTGTTTTTTTAATTATAAAAACTTTTTCCGCAACTGATCTAGGCGTCTTCGAACTTATTCATTTATTCCTGTTTATTTATTTTTGTGCTGTGTTTTTTTTTATCAACACAAGTGTGCACGTGTGTCCGGTCTAGTTTGAGGTAGTAGAGAAAAGGGTGCTGGGTTTTCAACGTCTCGTTCCTGCTATCAAAATATACATCGTGGGCAGGAAAATTCACCGTTGTGATAGACGTTTTGAGGACCAGCTGCTGTAACGAGACCCGAGAGCGTCGTCATAACTGATGCCATGTTCAACAGCATCAACCTTGACTCAGGTTCCGCTCATCATCATCACAACAGGTTCCCGGGTTGGGGTTAGACCCAAGGACCGGCCGACAGTGTTCCATATGAAACTGTAAAAATAGACTTTTATAGAATGTGCACATTTTTGAAGGAAAAATATTACCAACAACACAGTTTTGAAGAAACAAATTATTACTATAACACATTTTTAAAGGAATAAAAATTATTGCCATAATCCTTTTTTAAAGAAAATAAAATTATTACCAGTAATATATTTTTAAATACAAAACTAGAAGACATCATAATCTGACTAAACCAACTTTCTCACTATGACTGAGCATTAAAACATACCTTAACACACTACCACTTTGGCATTCAATAACCTACAGAGGTTAATATGCCGTTAAACAAAAATCAAACTCAAAAACTGTGCCAAACTAATGAATCGCATGTGAAAAATTAAAAGAAAAAATGGCAAAGAACTTGATGTAACTTGACGACCAGACTTTGCAACGATGGGGAAGTCTTCAGATTGTTTCAAGAAGAGAAGTTGACCATAGTATCATTTCCAGAACGAGAAAAGAAAAGGTCCGATGTAAGAAAATATATTTTAGGCTCATATAAACCCGGATGAAAATCATATAAAATCGTTTTTTAAAAATGGGGATTTTTTATGAAAGCGCAATTTTCAATTAGGAGAAGTTACGACGTTTTCATCCATGATTTTATGATCCTAATACGTACTTGTTGGTGTGGTTACACTTGGCCATAACTTCTGTTCTTTCTTTCATTTAATAAGTAGTTATTTACAAATCAATGGACATGACTTAAATGGTCAAAACAAAACATATTTGAAATTAATAAAAGATATTCTTAAGATTAGATGGAATAACCACAAGTCTACATTGAAATTTTTAAAAAAAGGTAATCCGTCTCTTCCCTCTAGTTATGGGTTAAATAACAGAACAGATTGGGTTCTATAGCCTTTGATGGCAGCCAGTCTACCTCAGAAAGTAATGGCAAACTACTGCGGGAAAATTTTCTGCCCATTCAGTTATGTCTCTTTCGAGACATGATCGCACAAGCGTGTACCACGTATCGCACTTAACTGACTGAACGGACGGATTGACAAAATAACGGAATTCACAGAATTTTATATATAGATGGATGTGTACGCGTGTTTTTTATGTACGTGGGCATGGAAATCTCTGTGTGTTCACTGAATTTTGAATGAGCTGGTAGTGGCCGGAACATAAAGAGTTTCCAGAAGAGATTCTGGAGTATTGTCATTTGGTCGGATATGTGGAAATGACTCTGGCCGCCAATTTTTCAGCTCCCTCTCATATCTACACAGCTATCGGTAAATGACTTCATGCAAATTCGCAAGTACGGATATATATATATATATATATATATATATATATATATATATATATATATATACTACGTTATACTCTAAAAGGTATTGACTTTTTCTCCCGATCGCAATATATACCATTAATTCACAAGACTTTGTTTCCAGACAGCGGGTCATAAATGAATAAAAAAACCATTATTAGCCTATTTCTGATCCATAACAATAAACACTAATTATGTATGAGCTTTCAGCTAGGCTAAAATTTACAGAATTAACTTAGTCTTCCAATCACCGGACAGGCTAATATATTTCAATTAGAGCTAAGTAACGTAATGCTATTGACAATATTTCACTTGGAAATTATTTTTATATTTTTGGATATGGCCAATTGCAAAGAGTGTTATAATTCCACAGTTGAAATCCTGAACTGTAACTATCTATTCAACCATATATTATTCAACCAAACCTACACACACACACACACACACACACACACACACACACACACACACACACATACACACACATATATATATATATATATATATGTGTGTGTTTGTGTGTGTGTGTGTGTGTAGAATAAATAACGAACAAGTAGGAAAAAAGTGTCTTTAATCTAACATGTTTCACTTATAACAGGCTTCTTCAGAGATTTAATAAGGACGAATGATTTAAAAATCCGAGTGACAGTATTTTTGAATGAGGTATAGTTTCGAAGGTCAGATACATGTCACGTGTGATAAAGCAACGGTTGAATATTAAAATGAAGAAGATAAAACTTGTGTTTGTTTAACTGTATGTGTCAACGCGTTCTTTTTAAATGAAATAATGGAAAACAGTCATGAATGTATGTGTTGAGAGAAATCAAATAATGGGAAGATTTTCATTCTAAATAACGTGTGATCCATGTATGAATAATAAACAAAATATATTTCCTTTTAAATTCTAGTGAAAATAATATTAACAGAATCTTTTAATGAAATAATAAATTACCAAATAACGTTAACGGTTAGTATCTTTCAATAAAGTTAAAAATAACTATATATATATATATATATATATAGTTTTAAGGTAAGGAATTTGTCACTTTAACTGAGCAGGTTCATGCCGCTTCGAAGACTCGTAAAAGCACTATAATGATATCCTCACTTCTTAGGCCTTTTTTTCAATTTGGTCAGTATGGGTAAAGACGTCATAGTGATGCCCCCACAAAACCTCGAAGTCTGTATGATTCTGCTCGGTTAAGTGATAAACTTCTCCACATTAATCTCATCAAGGCTTTATATCCATCCCGATATTGCGCACCTCACGACAAAAACCTGCTTTCCAAAACATCTTTTTATCAGCAAGCCACCGGCGAAAATGGACAACAATCCTGGCATCATCCAAATGTTTTTTGTCGTTATGTGTGCAATGTTGGAAGAGAGAAAAAGCGTTGATCTTCCAGCTCTTCCAGAGTCTTCGATGTTTTTTGACAGGGAATTATGGAATTTTGTGTTTCATTTAACGTAGTCGTTCAATGTGAAAACTACGGTTGTTCGCCCAGTGTTTTCCATTAGTTATTAATGACAAAATTTTTTACGTAATATTTACTGTTTTCAAAACTGTTAATATGTGGTCTCTAACTCTGACATTAATATCAAATCGTTTTTATGTTTTAGGTTTATTGGAACAAAATACATCGATCAACCATGAACGTCCCCAGCCAATAACCACTGCCCTTTTTTTCCACAATACTATTAACACTCTTCTTCTTCTATGTGCCCTGTCCCTTCAGGACATAGGCGATCATGGCTCTCCACGTCTCCCTATCCCTTGTGGCTCTTAGTATGTTTGCTCCTGTTGCTCCTGGCAACCCCCGTTCCGTCATCCACCTGATCAGTCCCTGCAAATATGTTATCCGCTGCCTTCCTCTGTCTCTCCTTCCTTCTATCTGTCCAGTCAGTATCAGGTTCTCCAGGCTCTCCTTCCTCATTGCATATCCCAGGAACTTCAGTTGTCTCTTCCTGATGCTCAGCATCAATTTCCTTTTTGTGGCCATTCTTTCTAACACCTCGTCATTAAATATCCCAAAGGTGAAATATTTATTTACGACTGGAGACATTTACGACGTTTTAAATATGAAGTTGCCAAAAGTTTTCGATTGACAACTAGAGAAGCCATTACCGTCTCCACGAAAATAAAGCCTGTTTTTTTTTATTATTATTGAACTATACTTACTATTTTGGTTTAGCGGTTTGATATTTATTATTTTGGGTTCGAGGTTTGATATAATTGTGCGAATCTATAGTTGTGCTTCATTTGTAGTAAATGTGGATTAAGTTAATCTACTAATTTTCAAATGGTGCTAGTAATTTACTCGTCTTTAGTTATAAATATTGAACATGTGCACATCGTATAGTCGGATTTGTAAATCGGAGAGCGGATAGGCATATATATATATATATATATATATATATATATATATATATATATATATATATATTCTTCCGCAGACACATCTGTTTTGCTGTATCACAGCTCATCAGTACGGTTAGACATCTGATAACTTTTAGCTAGGATGAAAAACCGACAGAACTGCAATTGCATCAATGAAAGAATGAAGAAAATTTAGGGTGATTCCGGGCGAGTTCAGCTTTGCTTCCTTGCATTGTAAAATGTTGCAAAGTAATAATAACAAAAGAACTATTATATTTTCAGTTCGAATTATCCACTTAAAAATAGATTAAAATACATAATTTCTATTAAAAAAGATTTGGGTTGCCTAAAATTTATGGGCGGTAGTGTACATATTTCATTAGAGGGGACTGAATAGGTACTGCGAGTAATTTTTTTTATTTCATTTTTCTTATGTTCGTATTTTTTTTTTCTGGGGATAAAGTATGTAAAAAACTGTTCGAATGTTGAGCACTTTCGGCTGTTCTTTTAGCTATTATTAATAATGAGACTTGATTTTTATCTTTAACAGAATGTATGTTTTTTATTTATATATCGAGAGTTATAAGAATGCTTTTCTTCCGAAAAAGCTCAGCATATTTATATCCAGTAAAGAAAACTAATTATATGAACGTAAGAAAATTAAATAAAAACAAAAAATCTAATTGCAAATCGGTGTTAGTCGTTGTCATCAGTAAAAGAGGAGTTATATATATATATAAGAAAAATTTAGGCAGACACGTTATTTCATGGTAAATCGGAAGTATATGCCTATTTCAGACGAACTATCATCAGCTTACTTTTATTGCACAGAAGATTTTACACGAATTCGTGTAAAATCTTCTGTACAATAAAGAGTAAGCTGATGATAGTTCGTCTGAAATAGGCATATACTTCCGATTTACCATGAAATAACGTGTCTGCCTAAATTTTTTCTAATATTTACTCTATATGTATTTATATACATATGTATTTAGAGCTCTAGACAGTTATCCTACCACTGTATGTACAGGATACTCCTTTGGATTCTTCTATATCTACACCGCATGCTTATATATATATTACAAGTGGAAGAACACGTAGATTAAAAACCCACTGTTCAAGCATTTGCTTTTATAAAGAGTGCTCGATACAGAGTAGACCTATATATATATATATATATATATATATATATATATATATATATATATTCAAACTAAAATATATGAAAATAAATTTAGAAAACATTTTATTCACAAAGGTTCCTTCATAATATTTGAGTGGCAGTTTAAGTCAAAATATTTGTTTTTGTTTTTGTTTTTTTTTTATTTGTTTTTTTTTTTTTTTTTTTTTTTTTTTTTTTTTTTTTTTTTTTTTTTTTTGCCTTCATATAACACAGATGAAAGTATTATCGATATTAAGAAAATCATGAATTAAAAGCATTTATTTAGTATTCAACCATTCCTTTAATTTCTTCGACTGCCGTGATACTCGAATCATTGCGATCAAACATATATATATATATAAATGTATTTCTCCGTCTTAAAATTAGGATAAATAATTGTTTAGGCATAGCTATATACGTGCGTGGGCAATTGACTCAATACAAATGCGTGTATGGCTTCCACAACAGAAATTGTTGATTAGTGGAGGAATCTAAGATATGCCTCTGGAGAACGTTAATACCTTAGAAATTACACGAAAAACGATAGCTTTGACCAATTATCTGCTATGATTAAAATCGGTCTGCTTTATGTATTGAGCGATTTTTTTTCACTGATGAAGACAACATAAACTGATCTCCTCACCATGCCCACATTTAAATCAAGACTGAATCGTGTCCGGTTCTTATCCATTAACAAACCTCATGAGATCAGCAATGGTGTAAAATCGACTACACATACGCGAATGGACGGTTGAACATCTTATTAGAAACAATTATATGTCCACAAATGTTGTGGAGGATTCAGGGAGTTGAAATGGCAGACACAATGTGAGAAGCGATGTGTTACAACATGGTTCGGGAAATCGCATGGAACTGCTCGATTGTCAAGCTATACAGGGCTTCCTCTGTCTCGCCAAATATCTCATGCATATCTTACAAGCATTCTCTTATTATCTTTAAAATGTTTTTTGAAAACATAATATGTTTAATTAATCGTATGTGAGCAGACAGTTCAAGTTGTGCCGTTATAAGATTTTACGATGTCTCGCTAGACATTTCACAGACCTTTCAAAATCACTCCACCAAATATATACATATTTTAAAATCAATTCACCCAAACAAGGCGATGATGTCCCTAAGATGCAAGAGTCTACTGCGAATGAAAAAGGAACCGGAAACACAATCCAAACAGGAAACAAGGGATAATACACCTTTCAAAACAAACGCGCGCGCGTGTGTGTGTGTGTATGTGGAGGTGGGGGTACCCGCATGTGAGTAAACATTCATATATTTAGCAAAAGCAAATTTGTGGAAAGACAATGAGAATAAAGAAAAACACTGCGTTTCGCCATCTGATCAGAAGACGAAACACACTATTAAAGAAAATGTTTCCGTTTTCCTTTCTTCAGACACTTGAATACACACACACACGCACGTATATATATATATATATATATATATATATATATATGAGCTGTGATACAGCGAAACAGATCTGCGAATGACTATTTATGCTCTCACACCCTGATTGAGCACTTTGGAAGAATGGTAAACTTTGAAAAACAGTAGTTACTCTAGCATCTACGCATCGTTCATTCAGCAATGAATTAAAACACTCTCAGGTAGTGGGCGTGTATAATGATAATATACACGTAAAAAGTCTGTCTCCTTCTACCGAGCGTCCGTAGCTCAGAGGTAGAATCGTCGACTGAAGCCAATTCAGTCGGGTTTCCATCCTGGGCTAAAAAGCAATCGGCTGTCTAACCGTACTGGTGAGCTGTGATACAGCGAAACAGATCTGTCTGCGGATGACGATATATATTTCATTTGGGAATGAGTTCAAATTAAAAATATTCAAAAGCTCTTCAATATATATGTACTGACCACTTTTAAATTCAACTGTGTATTGGCCTAATTTAATAATTACCAATAGTGATTAACAATAATTATTTATATATATATTATAATCATGAATATAATATATATATTATATTCATAACTATTACTATTATTATTAAATTACATATTATAATTTTCAGTATATCGAAGGTCGACTCATAATTTGGTAATCATTCAATCTCCCATTGTGATTCTCGACAAGATTGGTTGCACTGATCACAGAAAATTTATCTTATTAATTTTTAAAGTTACATTAACTCTTTCAAATTTAAATATTACGATTGGAACTGTCAATTTTGGGAGCTTCCTCCAATAATTGAAAAGCCAGATAAGCATATTTTTTTAGTATCTTTAAATTAAAATTTACTATTTTTGAACTCAATCTGATTTTCTACAACTTAAAAATCA
Source organism: Ascarosepion bandense (assembly GCA_037127315.1). Taxonomy (NCBI): domain Eukaryota; kingdom Metazoa; phylum Mollusca; class Cephalopoda; order Sepiida; family Sepiidae; genus Ascarosepion; species Ascarosepion bandense. The sequence goes on along the minus strand of JBBBDQ010000293.1, from coordinate 12,665,498 downwards.
AATTATCATGTTTTGTTTTTATAAATGTGTACGAATAAAATAAAATATAAATCAATATCACTTAGTGATCTCCATTGATTATATTTCTTTACACAGAATAAATATTTTAAGGCGTTTTCAAAATTAAAATTTGAAAACTTAACGTTTTCTTTCCTTGATGTCCGTTCTGTGAAAATACGCGTTGATATAGTATTTTGTTTTGCATTTACATTGTCCTTACAAATATATTTTCTTTTTATCTGATTTGTTTTTTATGTAAGTGTATAGGATATTAAAGTTTTCATATCAGAGTTTACTTCTGAATAAACGTAATGAACTTATTAGTATGTGTCGTCACAGGAGTAAATTTAAATTTCATTATCTTCTCCTTCCATTTATTCATAATAAATTTTGCCTCCTACATAGACTAAATTTTAAACTTGGTGAATCTGTGGTCATTTCTCTCCTACCTACCACTACTAACCAAGTGATCAAACCATCTGCCTTCCACTACCAAAAAGGAATTTGCTACTACAATTCTTCTCGTCTTAACCCTATAGTAAAAAACATTTCCCACCACTTCCTTTACTAACCCTTGCTTCCAGTACAAGAATTTGTCTTCATTCTTTAGTTAACTGGGGTTGACAATGCACGTCTCGTACTGACACGCTGAAATAGCTATCCCTACTAAATGTGATCTGAATTTGCAGATAAATAAATAAATATCCGCTTTGTATATTACATTTATATTGAGCTTTCTGTTGGATCAGTTTTAATGTTTAAACGATATTACTAGGATCCTATTACTAGGATTACTAGGATATCTCGGAAGATTTACGAATCTTATCCACAATTTTTCCTGATATATATATATATATATATATATATATATATATATATATATATAAAGAAAATAAGACAGTGTGAAAATGCTATAAACGAGCGTATTCCTTCTTCTGCATCTTCAGGTTAAAACGAAAGACAAAAGTGTATGTAAAAAAAATACATTGGGTTGCCTATGAATAAGAGAAGACTATAAATTAAATTACATTATCTCATCCAATGACCGGACAATAGAAAGTGTGCACTGCTTGATGATGTTTCACTTGGCCCTGAAACATGAAAGCTTTTGAGTTGCAATCCCATATGTTATGATTATAACACTAATATAAATAGAAATGAATAATAAAATCATCTGTCAAAGTTACAGCTCATGTCTTACATCTTTCAACTATAATACGCGAAATATCCGTGAATACGAACGGTTTTATTAAAAATAAGCAGACACAATGTTTGCAATTTTTTAATCTGACATGTCTAAAAGAAAATTCGCTGCCCCAATACACACACACACACACACACACACACACACACACACACACACACACACACAAACAAACAAACAAACAAACAAGTATTGAAAGGCATTGGAATAAACCAATAATTTGTGTTATTAATTATAGATTATAGGCATTTAAGGATATTTGTAGAGATTTTATGGTTTGTCTTGTTCAGGTTAGGTTTCAACTGTTTTTATGTGTATAGCTTCGAGAATTTTTAGTTTTTATTTGTTGTTTTTCATGTTTTAAGTAAAGTTGTGTTTTCAAATACTTAATGTCTTGTTCTTACTTTCGCTGGGTCATGCGTGACGTCACGATCTGTCATGCGACATTTGCTTCCAGCGTCTTAAATGCACGAGTTTGTTGTTGCTTGGAAATCTTCCATATAAACAAAAACAGTTTATGTCATTATCGTTTGTCCGTGTTTATAATAGATAATGCAATTGATATCTTCGAAAATGGCTTATGTAAGCCGAAAGCTTAGACTGGATTATTAAAAAAATTATTTATCAATATTGTAATTTTTTCTTCATTTAACGATAATGCTATTAAGCTTATCAGAGAATATGAAAAAAATTTACATAAATTAAATAGACAAAACGTGTCTTTATTATTTCATGTAACATGCATTTATGCACTCAATAAAATCAACTTTAAAACCGGAAATAACATATTACATTGCATTTGACTACATGGTTTTGTTGTCATTTCGCGCTATCCCGCGGTGTGACGTCATAAAACCGCATCGCAAATTTAAGAACTGCGGTTATTATTTTTGGAAACTATTGCCGTTGCCAGGCGGAGTTTTATGTCAACACAAAATAAAATCGTCGGTGATGGTGGATGTTATAATATTTCAGTTTAAACAACCTCTCTGAAGATGGCTCATGTGAGCCGAAAGCTTAGAAGAAAATCAATAAATAATTATCCAAATGTTGGAGAATTTTTGTCTTTATTTTCAACTGAAATTAAAGCAAAAATACGACGTTTAGAACGGCTCATGATTAAACAACAGACATTCATTGTCTCTTATATTTAACAGCATATGTTTAGAAAATTACTTGCTGCCTCGATATACTATATATATATATATATATATATATATATATACAAACGTATATATATATATATATATATATATATATATATATATATACACACAAATGTAAAAGAACGAAGAATAAAGTTTTAACGTTTAAAACATTAATTTAAAACAGGGTTCAATAAAAAACTAGAGCAACAAATATTTATTATTAAACTGTTACATTAGAAAGTGTCAGTAACTACTACAAAATTGTACATTTTGTTCCGACATTGAAAGACCAATACATATATATATATATATATATATATATATATATATGACAGTCGGATGTTGTATTCTGGTGTACTTTCATGTACTTTACTCTGCCAACTGGCGCGTCTACTTACATTGATATCTTGTTCAGCCTATAAACTTTTCAGCCAACCCTACGATATGTCGTATAGATAGACGCATAATTATCTCAATTTGTTGTAAATGTAGTGGGTAGAATATTTTTAAGATTGTGTTACAGCAGATCTTACAAATAAAGAACTCTTTCCTTTATTGGAAAATCTTTTCTTCTATGTCAGTTCAAATGTCGACGACTTGTGCTTGTGAAAATATTCAATCAACTCAGTCAAGAAGCAATATGCAAATATACATGTGTAGATGCTTGGAAAACTAGTCAAACGTACGCAAAGCCGTCACAGTGATCAGTTATTTTCAAAATGCGTTTTATTTCCCGGGCTTCACGAGCCTCCGCCGTCTCTTGACATATCTCAACAAGAACTGCAAAATCATTAGTCGTAAGTCTTAAGGATCCCAGGAAGAATGCCATGCCGAATAACCTGTTTAAAGCCATCAAGCGTTACTGCTTCGAGGAGTATCTAGCATCCTGGACCTACGCCAAAATAATTTTTCATCTTAATAAAGAACACAATAGGAGGTTAGTCGCATCGATGGTGATGCCGTGTGTTCTCAGTCTGCAACGCCCGAAGCGCTTTTGATGGATTGGGTCCTTACACATTACCTCAAGAAATCTCTACACATCAAAGAAGTGGGTGAGGTCACCAAAAAGTTCTTCGCTTCATTATTATCTATATTTTCCTTCGAATATTTTCTTTATACCTAGGTGGCGACACGGTCTTATCAATTCCATATATATATATATATATATATATATATATATATATATATATATATATATGCACTACTTACTCGTTATTTTTAGTTTTGTTTTTTGTTTTGTTTTTTTTTGTTTTTTTTCTATACCCGCAAACCACCCGGTCTATTAGAGACCTACTGTAGTTATCGCTCTATTTTTTTTTTTTTTATCCTTTTTCTCTACCGTTCATCTTTTGGACCCAGTAGCACACAAGAAATTAATGAGAATATTGTATATCATTTTTTATTTCTTCCTTCTTTTTCTCTCATCTTTCGTTTTTTCATCATCTAATCTATTGATTTTTATTATAATTTTCCTATAGATTCGCTTTGCCCGTGTTTCACTCTCTCTTTATATTATATCTTTCCACTTATCTCATTTTTCTCTCTATCACACTCATTTTAATATATATATATATATATATATATATATATATATATATATATATATGTATCAGTCCATATATATAAAGAAATTTATCAAATGGAAAACCGTTACATTTTATTCATTACGCGTTTCGCTATTCTAGGCCTCATCAGATCCATAAAGAACGAAAGAAAGTAACGTGTGTGTTTGGTAGTTTTAATAATCTGTACGTTGTTAACCTCAGTGATCGTACGAGAACCGGTCTATCAACGTGTTATAGCCGCGCAGAAATTTAAATTCCTGGGAAGTGTTCTAACAGAGAACGGGAAGTGCGACAATGAGATTTGAAGGGGAATTACCAAGTTTGCATTCCAACAGCCGTGTAAAGTAGTAAGAGACAGGAAAATTTCACTAGAATCAAAGGAGTGAGTAAGAGATTGTTATGTGATATCTGTTCTTATATGGCAGTGAACGCTGGAAAATCTTATCAAGGATGAAGACAAAATGGTTCTACATAAGGATGCTGGGGATACCATGAACAGAGCATTGAGGTTTTGGAGAAGATGAACACAAAAAGAGAACTGATACTTAACATCAGGAAAACACAGCTGAATTATTAGGGCATGTAATGAGGAAGGACGGCTTGGAAAAATCTAATGCTCACGGGACGGATGAAGGGTAGGATGTACAAGGGAAAACAACGGATGACATACCTGATGGAATTGGGCAGATTGATGGTGGAGCGGGAATTGCGTGGAATAACAGGAGAACTGATATTAAAGGCGACAAGGGAAAGAGAGATAGGGAGCGCCATGGTTGCCTACTTGCTGAAGAGACACGGCACATATAAGAAGATAGTTAACTTCAAACAGATCGCTGTTATCCTCCCCACCAGCTATATCTAAAACGTGTGTACTACTCTAACTTTATTTAGCTTATTATATTCACGATATTCAATTAAGTGCATTGACAAAAAAACTGTTTTGAAATGTATTATTTGTTGTGTAAAATAAATGCATGTTTCATTTTGAGGTTAAAACCTATTAGCTTAATTACACATACACGCACACACAAATATATATATATATATATATATATATATATAGAGAGAGAGAGAGAGAGAGAGAGTGAGGAAGAGAGAGAAGCATACAAATATGGAAGCTATCGATGTTAGTGCTAGCACAAACTCTCAAGTCATCGTGACCGAAGGTTTAAAACGTCCGGCCCTTGTTCAGCCTGTTGATAAAAAGGCAGAATATATATATATATATATATATATATATATATTCTGCCTTCTTCTACCAAGTGCCCATAGCTCCGAGGTAGAATCGACGACTGATGACAATTCGGTCGGGGTTCAATCGGATGTCTAACCGTACTGATGAGCTGTTATACCGCGAAGCAGATATGTCTGCGGATGATTATTCTACGCTCTCACAACCTAAATGAGCACTCTAGAAGAATGGTAGACCCAGAAAAAAAGTAGCTACTCGAGCATCTACACACCGTTTATTCAATAATGAATTAGAACACTCTCAGCTACTGGCTTGTGTACATTGTACATAACACGCTCAAAGTCTGCTTTCTTCTACGGACCACTCATAGCTCAGAGGTAGAATCGCCGACTGATGTCATTTTGGTCAGGGTTCAATCCTGGCTAAAACAATCCGGTGTCTAAACGCACTGATGACCTGTGACACAGCGAAACGGATCTGTCTGCGGATGACTATATATACATATATATACGGCTGAACATGTAGAAATTACATCTATACGTACACACATAGACCTATATAAAGAATGTAACAAAAAGTCTTTGCCGTTTTTTACATTGCTGGAGAAAGAAATGGTCACTTATACGCAAATGAGTGCGTCAGGTACTTTGAAAGTGGTGGAGTGGAGTCATTGCTTTTGACCAATGCATCAAATCTTGTTTGAGGGAGTCTGTTTTATGACTATATGACAAGTTTGTTTTGTCTACAGCAGCATCCAGTTTCCGATTAAGTCAAGTCTTTGGGTACATTGCTGTCAGTGAACGCACCGCAAGCTCAGGGATCTGGGCCTTTGTAATAATCTCGCAGTGGCTTACCACGGGTCCTGGATGATAAGGCCCTGAAGGCAGTCATAGAAAAGGACAGAAGAAACCTGCGGTGGGCTTACTGAAGGCCCCCAGATTTTTGATGAAACACTCCGACTCGAGCAATTGGCTACCCGACACACTGAGAGGAAGCCAGCAATATAACAACGAGTGACAACCTGTTCCTTGTTGCTTTCCCAGCACCTCATTTGATCGAGTGCTGGCAGAAATTGCATGCAGTATATCACTCCCAATCGTTTCAGACACTGGTTGTCACCATGGAACATTGTGCTTCAGACACAAAACCACCGCTCCACCCACACAGGGTCATTAGTTGTATCTGATGGACTAGTCAACAAATGGTGCACTATGAGCAACAGACTAAGGTATCACTGCAGACTTATACCAGCAGCCGTTGTAACTTGAGCAACAGCTACTGAAAGAGAAGGAATCAGCATTAGATAATCGCAAGTATATTCCTCCATGACAAGGGGTGCAGGTGGGAAGGGATACCATACTACCACGGTGTCACCCACCTTGGTCCCGGAACATTGTGCCAACAGATTATAACCTCTTCCATTCTCTAAACAACCGCCTTCTTGAGAAATCCTTCGTAAATGCGGTAGAATATTGGCAGGTAATCCCAGACACTATTGCGTCCAAGACGTTTGATTTGTACCCCCAGGGCGTTAAGCAGCTAGTGGAACGTTGGTAAAAGTCTCTGAATGCCGATAGGGATTACTTTGACGACTGACGGCATATCAAATTCTCTCTATACCATTTTTTTCGAATAAACAATAAACAGGAGGAAATTTTTCGTTCTATTGTATATATACACACATATTTGAGTATTCGTATTTGTGTCTGTCTGTGTTCATGTTCATGTTTATAATAAATTCTGCTTCTGACTACACACCTATGCAGATAATAGGATTTTGTTAAGAATTGACTAATCATAATCCCTTCTTCGTGATCGTAAAGAGTTAGTCGGTTCACTCTCCTAAATTAAATCATATCTTGAGCATGGACTTGGCTGGTGCGAAATGCGAAATACTGTCAACGCTATAATCCTCACAATTGCTCAATTCTATCAGTAACGGTTGTTATAATTCCTAACGATTGATAATCTGTTTTCCCTGATTTTCAAGTAAGAATCCACAAAGTTTCGAAATTTGGTAACGAGCGTCATAATCTTGCACTTTTAAGTGAAAGCGGAATTTAGACAGGCGGGGAAAGAACAACAGTAGAAGGCCTCGAAACTTTAAAACTGAAAAAGAAGTGAATGACGATTTGTAGAAACATTTAGCAAATACAGCGCGGAAACACACTGGAAAATTTAGGGGTGTATCAATAAAGCTGTTTTGAATGCTACTCAATCGATGCCAACGAATCTCGATGTTTTTAAGTTTTCTGCTATTTACAGTCAACTCAAAAGATTACAATGATAATATCAAAAAAATTATTTGCTGATTAGAAATATACATTTTCTATTAACGTGAAAAGCAATAAAAATATGCCAAATAAAACTAAATGATAGTCGTTCAATTTACTTCTCTATATAGGATGGGTAAATTATTGAGGATGTGCCTTGTGGTGCAGTGGACATCGGCTTGGAATAAGAAATCGGGGAGCCGAGTTCGAATTTCAGTTAAATTCCTTGCATTCAGTTACGCTCAGATACATTTGGGAAAGGTATTAATACGTCTTTTTGATCGAATTATGGGTTAAATAACATGAGAGATTGGGTTCTATAACCTTGGCTGGCAACTAGTCTACCGCTAAAAAAAAATGGCAACCTACTGCGGGATAATCTTCTGCCCAGTCAGTCATGATCGCCCAAGCGTGTATCACGTATGGCACTTGACTGACTGAAATTGTTGTCATTTTATATTTTTAATTTCGTCCATGCGCGTTGTTTCTATTTAATATGTCGACTGCAGAATATAGTAGGGTCCGTTGGGCACAGTCAGTGAGAAAAATATCACTATGATGCAATTCAGAAATTTACAAGAAGCATGCTGTGCTATTTCGCATTCGCACCGTAAGAACACTCCCCACCCCCACACGCAGTTAGAGCTGGAACTCATAATATTAAATTTAGATTGCCAGGCTGGGTCAGTGAAGTATATATGTATAGATGAGTACTTGATGATCCAAAATTTAAAGCAGAGGTTTCTAATTTTTACATGGAAAAAGATTTTCTCTAATCTAATCGAATATGTCCTACTATTAAATTCTTTTATCAAGATCAATCTGTTAAGTGTCCCACGTGATACACACTTGGGCGATCATGTCTCGAAAGAGATATCACTGACGAGGTAGATTTTTTCTCAGTAGGTTGTCGTTACTTTTTGTGGTAAACTGGTTGCAACCAATGAAATAGAATCCAATATGTCCTACTATTCAAATCTTTTATCAAGATCAGTCTGTTAAGTGTCACACTTGATACACGCTTGGGTGATCATGTCTCGAAAGAAAGAAATATCACTGACTGGGTAGATTTTCTCTCAGTAGGTTGTCATTACTTTTTGTGTTAAACTGGTTGCAACCAATGCTGTAGAACCAAATATGTCTTAATATTCAATTATTTTATCAAGATCAGTTTGTTAAGTGTCAAACGTGATACACACTTGGGCGATCATGTCTCGAAAGAGACATTACTGATTAGGTTATAGATCCAAGTCTGTCCTTCTATTTTACCCATAGCTGGAGAAAATAGTGGCTGATTAACACCTTTCTCAAGGGTATTTGCACGTACGTGAATGGAAAGAATTCGACTGGAATTCGAACTCTGCTCTCCGATTTCTTGTTCGGAGTCGACATCCACTACACGACAAAATGTTATTTTGTCTTGAAGAATTATTTCAATATTAATAAACCTTCTGAACATTATAGAAAAATACTAAAATATCCGTTGTTTGCGGGGAAATTTATGTTTTATCAAAAAATGTTACCTAGCTATTCTTTATTTAGCACCCTGTGCGTTTTGCGTTTTTTTTTTTTTTTTGTATACTGTTTTCTGCATATTTCATTTGAATACTTTTTTTCTGGCAGTGTAAGTTGAAATACTTTATTAATACTCAAAATCCTAAATCACTCATCAATATTCCAATCGCTTACCATTTTCTGTTCAGTTACTGATCTCCTACCCAACAATAGAAATCGCCCACCGGTAGGCGATATCACCCATGTTTGTAAATCCCGCGTTAAAGCAACAATACATTCGTCACATCCACATTCGTGTTCTACATTCCTACATTGCGATCGAAAGTCGTCAGGTGATTTGAAATAAAGAAAATTTCTTTGTTCTATCTAGACGAATTGAAATAAGGAGATTTTTTTTCCATTTTCGGATATCTTTCTCATTTTACGGTCATCATCCCGCATTAAGTAATGCTTTCAAATATAACCAAAGCAATTCGTGTAGTATTTTTCTACTTCTAACCACTAAACGAGACCACCGGCCGTTTTAGACAACCCGCGTGTATTACATTGTCCATGAAACCAGTTTTATTACACGTATAAGTTCCTAACACAGTTGTGTATTACTACGATTTGCTATATGCACCGACTCTTTTAAGACACAAATACAGTGCTATCGATGTATAGAGGCCCATAAAACCGAAATAATTGTGATAGTCGCGATGACTAATAAAATGAATGTAATGTGTTTTAACGATGGACAGATCGTTGTCTGACTATCTCTTCTGTGTTTTTATGGCTGCTGTTAGAAGTCACCTTCCCCAACGCGCCTGAAAAAATGCTTTACACCAGGACTTACTACTTTTTATATAAAGGAAAGCATGTCATCGTTCTTGAAAGAGAATTTACCTGTACTGTTCTGTGTAAGCGTGCATGCGATAAATATAATTCCGTAGTGCAATGACTATATCATCACACTGGCGAAAAACATTAATCCAATTAAATTATAGCCATTATTTGATCCACAGTTGTCACGAAATTTAGACAACTGAAACTCGATTTTCTGATTCAGTTAGACGAGGGAATGTGTTGAATAAATAAATGAGAAGCATTGTTGTAATTAAATTTTACAAAACACGTCATATAGCTTCATATTGTTCCTGATGCTGCCCTGTTTTTTTTTTGTTTTTTTTTGTTTTTTTTTGTAGTATAAAAACAAAAAATGGTCCTTTTTGGCTGAATATTTAGATATACAAAGATAGAAAGGGGCATATGACAAGGATGTGTCTTTTCACCAGATCTATTCAACTTGTACAGCGAGACTATTCTGAGGACCCTAGAAGTTTTTTGCTAGGATTCGTCATTGACGGTAACAATCTGAACAACATAAGATACACAGATGATACAGTGCTGATAGCTGACATGGAAAGAAAAATAAAAGATCTCCCCAAAAAACTTCTCAATTTAAAAAAAAAATTAGAGTTATTTGATACTTTACGAAATTTCATGAACTTTTATAAATACGTTGAAAAACTACTACGAAATCAAGTTTTGATGGCAAATTTTGAAATATTAAAACTTATTTTGAAAATTATTTTAAAGGAAAAATATATTTTCAAAAAATAACTTCAAAATTATCGTGGTTTTTTTTGGGGGGGGGTGGGGGGTTCGGAGTTGTTTTTCAACGCATTTGATAAAAGTTAATAAAATTTTGTAAAGTATCAAGAACTCCTAAATTTTTTGAAAATCTAAGTGTTTTTCAAGTGTTTTTATTATGTCTTCATTATGTTCAATAAATTATTTTAAAGAAAAAATATTTTTCTGAATTTTTCAATTACTGAAAGCTGTGAGTAAAGCCAATGCAATTTTATTGAATAAATTTATTCTTGAGTACTTCAAGATATTTTTGTGTAATTTTGGTAAAAAGATCTGTTAAAATGACATGTCAGTTCTATTTTCATTTTGCGTGATTTAGACGATAATTTATACATAGCACTCTATATCTCAAATAACATTCAAGCAGAAATCAATATATTGATAATAAAATGACCGAAACTGATTATAAACTTAACTACGTTCCTTCGATCATTATCAACGAAAATGATCAGTGGTCAATATCTTTGGCTGTAATTGCAGAGAGGCAAAGTAGGAAGCGCATTAAACTAGATTAATAATATATAAGTATTTCAACAGAAGTCGATGTTCAAGTAAACAGTCCAATTTATCAACTCAAAATCGAACATTGAACGATATACTAACAACTGAATACTGTTTATTGCTTTCAGGCTCATGTTTTACTTCTATTCAAAATAATTACTTCCTCCGCATTCTTGTGTGTGATCGATTATATTCCAACCTACAACTCGTTTCTCTCAGACGAAAATTCTTTCTGTTCTATGAGAAGTACTCTGATGGGCTACGTTCCTTAGTTCCACCAGTTCTTGCCTTCACAGTTAAGACCTTCCATGCCACGCACATTGTACTGAACGACCTTCATTCCCTTCGTGTTTCAGTTTTGGAATCTAAGTTTCCACTCGAGTAGCTTCTTCTCGTAAGCCGTTGCTCTGTGGAAGCAAATCTCAAGAGGTTATTTTCTCAATCACTATAATCTTAGCCTGTTTAAGTCGAGTGCTTACCGATATCTTCCTCCCATAGCCGCATAATGTGTTCTTCTTACGCTGCAACCCTCTACCTCGAATGACCTTAAGGCCTTGTACAAGATGAACATCAGAAAATATCTATGAAAGTTAAATAGTTGAAAATATAAACTTACTTCTGTGCCCGTATTATTTGCAACGTGTGCAGGATCTTTTGCTTTCTGATCATTCACCATGTGAGTAATTTTTTTCCCGTGGTTTATTGTACAAACTGTCTTTCTGTTTTTTCTCTCTTCAGCCTTGTTTACGGATGAAGCAGCATTCGTAAGAAATGTAATAACAAATTTATACAACCAACATTTGTGGGTGAATCTAAATCCCCATGGTACAATACAGGCTAGACACTAGCATTAATTTACGATTAATATGTGGGCTGGAATTGTAGGTGACTATCTGGTAGGTCCATATGTTCTACTAGCACATCTTACATGAGCAGTCTACATGGACTTTATTTCGTACACACTTCCAGACCTGCTAGAGGATGTATCCCTGCTAATACGAAGATACATGTGGTTCATGCAGGATGGGTCTTCAGGCCAGTTTAGTCACATGGTTCGCGATGCACTGACTGACATCAACTATGAAAGATGTATAAGTAGAGAAGGTAAAGTTCCATGCCATGTACATTCAATCGACCTCAATCCTCTAGATTTTTTATCTGTGGGGTCACGTAATTTAATTGGTTTGTGCAGCAGACAATAATAACGGAGAGACGTTTCATCAACGTGTCAGAGTGGGGGGGGGGGGGGTCTACAAAACTATTCGACGCCGTGTAAGAGTATTTGAAAAGGGTCCACCAGTCACTGATCCTACGGAAGCATGCATGTGTAGAACCTGCAGAGGATATTTTGAACCTTTGTCATGAGTTGGTATGTTGAAGTATAACAATGACCATTTGGTATGATATATGGACACGTAGGCTTGTCTTGATGTCAGAAAACCGTACCCAATTTTCTAAAAGTATATTTGTTTTATATATATATATATATATATATATATATAGGCACCTCGGCGTCGTTCAATGGTTACCAAGCCTGTCTTGCTATTACAAATCTCCTATTACAAATGAGTAGTCAGTTCGATCCTCACTGGGTAGCCCATACTTTCGGCTTAGAAAATCAAATATGTATGTGTGTGTGTTTGTGTGTCTGGTGTGAGCGCGAGTGTCTGTGCGTAATATTAGGCTGTCACATGAAATTACTCACTTTATAGAAAATGAATAAAATGTTTCTGAAATAACTAATTTATTTAGTTGAAATAGGCGCCATGTTGTTGATTGACTGTTCTCCAGTGTACCTCTGAATTCTTGATCACATTTTTGAAAAAGATTTCATTCTTTTGTTATAAAAACAGTTTAAATGTTTCAATTGCCTCTTCCTTTTTAAAGAATGTTTTATTGTGCATGAAAAATTTAATGTGTGACAAAATCATATATATATATATATATGTGTGTGTGTGTGTGTGTGCGTGTATTATATGAAACATATAGGCTTGAAGCTAATACGAATAATCTAGACGCACGGAAGAGTTATGATACAGCGAAACAAGCTTCTCTGCATATGATTATTCCTGTTCTCGGTAATCGATAGAGCACTATAGGTAGGGGTAGATTTCATGTCAAGGGGACTACTTAAAGCTTTACCTACGCAGTTTTGTTCGGTTACCAAATTGAACGCTCTCAGCCACTGAGGTTTGTTTACATCCTGTGAATAATCTGTTGTGAAACCTGCCTGTCTCTGCCGTTGTGCAGGTAACACAGTGGTAAGATGTTCGTCTAATGACAAATTAGTCAGATTTCGATCCTGGCTTGAAGCTAATACGGATAACCTAGCTGCACTGAAAAGATGTGATACTGCGAACAGGCTTGTCTGCAAATGATTATATATATATATTAGGTTCATGCAAGCATGTATGAAAACGTTATAATTTCTTCTAATTTTAAAAATTGCGCTTTCAAAAATACCCCGTTACGTGAGCTTTCGAAAAAATCCCCATTACCTGAGCATTCTTAAAAAGAAACCGTAAAATCACTGATAGCAAATCGCTTGGAGAAACCACATGGTATAAACCTAGATCGCGTAATAACTTGTTTACAAAAGAAGAATGTATATATATCTTCCCTGTGCCTCTTCTATAAATACTTTCACTGCTTCGGCTCCAATGAACTCACATCACTGGTACCTCCTATGTATGAGCTACTAGATTAGCAATTAGGTCCCACCCTTATACAGTGAAACTGATAAAATGTAACCACAATTTCTACTCTAACAGCTTATTTTGACGCACATCCAGCCTGTGAAATTCCCTTTCACATACTTGCTTCCCTGACAGCTACAATCTCCAGGAATTTAAATGTAAGGTCAATAGACATCTCCTATCTCCCTAACTCGCATCCATTCTCTCAAGCACTTTTCGTCATCTACTCCACCCCAATCCTCGGTATTCTCATCCGTCTATACCCTCTTCCTGACATTTCGTATAACTAACCCCTCTTTCTCATCACTTTCCCCGATGTAAAACCCCTGCGCAACAGAGGTAGTAGAATGCCTTGTTAGGGGTGAAATGATTATATATATATATATATATATAGTCATTCCGCAGAGAGATCTGTTTCGCTGTATCACAGCTCTTCAGTACGGTTAGACTCCGATTACTTTTAACCCAGGATTGAAACCCGACCGAATTGGCGTCATTCGGCGATTCTACCTCTGAGCTACGGGCGTTCGGTAAGCAGACTTTTTAGCGTGTATATTATCATTATACACGCCCAGTAGCCAGAGTGCTATAATCCATTACTGAATGAGCGATGCGTACATGCCAGAGTAGCTACTGTTTTACAAAGTCTACCATTCTTCCAGGATGCTCTATGTTTTATTTAAAAACAAGATTTTGTTTATTTCTCTTTTCTTTTCTGTAGAATATGTAAAAAATATATTCAGCCTTGAAAATGTCCCAAAATATAAGTGAAGGTTCTTCGAAATGTAAAATATTTAGACAATTTTTACGTAATTTATGTCAAGAAAAGAAGAAAAATATATAGAGTTGATAATCATTGTTTAGTAGGTGACCCGCAAAACAATGACTCAATTTATTTAGTATCAGCCTTTCTGTGTGCATTTTCTAGAACCAGTTTCACGTATCTCTGATTAGCAACGGGGCGTAGTACCTGTGCGCTGTGTGATTTCTGTGTGCATTTTCTAGAACCAGTTTCACGTATCTCTGATTAGCAACGGGGCGTAGTACCTGTGCGCTGTGTGATTTCTGTGTGCATTTTTCTAGAACCAGTTTCACGTATCTCTGATTAGCAACGGGGCGTAGTACCTGTGCGCTGTGTGATTTCTGTGTGCATTTTCTAGAACCAGTTTCACGTATCTCTGATTAGCAACGGGGCGTAGTACCTGTGCGCTGTGTGATTTCTGTGTGCATTTTTCTAGAACCAGTTTCACGTATCTCTGATTAGCAACGGGGCGTAGTACCTGTGCGCTGTGTGATTTCTGTGTGCATTTTTCTAGAGCCAGTTTCACGTATCTCTGATTAGCAACGGGGCGTAGTACCTGTGCGCTGTGTGAAATATATTACAAATCTTATATATATACGGTGAAAGAGAGTGTAAGCAAGAGAGAATGAGAAAAATCAACGGAGATATGTGTTATTGTTTTACTATGAATATTATAAAGGGATATTAAATAAAGCATGCGTTAAATTGATCAACTTTTGGAGACACTGAAACTCAGACGTGAGCTCGTATCGGAAATCTATACCTATACAAGAAGCACTTTCATATATATGTGTGTGTATAAAGTGTGTGTGTGTGGTCACAGTACCCTGAGGGTTATTTTTTGTTTTATTACATTTTTTTCTTATTTTCATCCACTTTTTCTCGTTTTACGCCTCCCGCTTCCCATCCCACGCCACCCGCCAACATATGTCCAGCTCAGAAATCGACTTCTCTGATTTCGTTTCCCGCCCCTAAACTTTTAGGCGATGCGCATGCGCAGTCCACTGACCGACCGCTCATCTCGCCTGTACACTTTCTCGCTATAGATCCATGTTTCTTTGGCGACATCTTTGATTACTTCACCACCTTCGCTACCAGAAAATGTTAAATCCAGCCGCCAGCAGATGTTCACCTATGAACGTTCGACCACTTTGACATCAAACTTGCTTCTCCTTTGATATTGGATCGAGTCCACTCTATATTTCGGCGATATTAGTTTTCTTGGTAACATAACGTTTACATCAACACGCGATAAGGAAGAAACGGAGAGATATGTCGGCAAATACCTGGACATTACATGGTCAGATGGGGGGGGGGGGGGAATCACCTATCCCTTCCAGCTAAAATGTTGTTTCTTTAAAAAAAGATAAAAAATATGGAAAGATAAAAAAAAACGATATGTTAGTAATATGTTTGGCTGGAGTTCAATCTTTTAAGTTATGCCATTTTTACCGACCTTCCGACAGTTGTCCAGTTCGTGTACAGATGGACATTGATTTATGAAAGGTTTCATTTATGACAAACCTGTCAGATCTTTAATATCCTCTATAGATTTACCTGCAAGTGACTTATGTGACAAACTGGTATATTGCCATTTAAATATAACACACTGTGTAATTGGAAAGTGATCAAAATATTTCTTTAGCTGGGTCCGACTAAGGACAACAGAAAACGAGTGCTTGCCGAAAACTGGAATCAATAGGCGAAAGATGGCTCCAGAACTTGCATGCGAACTACTGCAAGATCACTAAGTGAGTTCTTGTATATCTAGCTTGAATTGATTGGTTGAGCCATTTTTCATGGCTATCAACTATTTGCAAGAAAAGCCAGAAAATATATTTTAGATTATAAGAAATTTTTTTTGAGATAATAATAAAATGTAAGCAACGGCGAGATTTTGGCGAGAATGGACACGAAAAGGAAGCCGATACTTAACATCAGGAAAAAAATAAATGAAGTTTCTGGAACATCTAGTGAAGAAAGAGGGCTTGGAGAATCTGATGCTCACGGGATAAATAGAGGGGAAGAGCGACAAGGGAAGGCAATGCGTGATATATCTTATGGAACTTGAGCAGGTGGATGGCGGAACGGGGTTGAGCGGGACAACTGGAGAAAGGGTGTTAAGAGTTACAAGAGATAGGGAGATGTTGAAGGCTATAAAAGCCTATGTTATGAAGAGATACGGCACAAAGAATAAAAAGAAGACAATGAACGTGTGTTAGTGATACAAGCCATTAATTAACCCATGGCTGGGGGAGAAGAGATGGATTCATATTTTTTCCAATGGCATTTGCATATAAGTGAATATAATGAACCCGACAATAATTCGAACACGACTCTCCGATTAACAATTTCAAACCATTTCGAACCAACATCAAAGTTTCAACACCAGATATTCCCAAGCGGTCACCCATCTAAGCAATGATCAGACTTGATCAGTTTGCTTAAATTCGGTGATCATACGAGAACAGGTGTTTTGAACGTGAAGTGGTTCTCTGCCCGTTTTGCTTGAAGTAACAGATTTATTTAACAAATTAATACCCACCGTAAAATCGGTTATAGAAATTAAAAATAAAAAAAGATATTAAATATAGATTTCAGCAAAAAAGTATTGACTCATATCCCTGTAGTGTCAGTTTGAACAAGAGATTCCCAAAGTAGGTTGCACTTCTCTGCGGGCGATGTAAAAATACAAGTAATCAGTGGGAAGAAAGTGGGTAGCCAAACGGGTGAATAAGTCTAAATCGAACACAAACACACACGCATTGTACCCGAAGTGTATGTTGCCTTCATTTTGCTTCATATAACAACTAGAATTATTTTGCAACACGCTGACGGGTGTTGAAATCCTCATTGTATTTAATATTGTTAAAGTTATCGCTAACATTTTTGTCGAGATTTACAAACTCTACGTTTCGTTCAATTTTGCAAACCAATCGATGAAATTTGAATAAGCTGATTTATTTAGAAAATTACTTTCACAAAGACCTTATTTCGCGTTTTAATAACTTTAATTTTATTTAATTTTATTGGAATTGAGGCTAAACTATATTTTTTAAGAATGGTTTTCCTTTTTAACAGCGAACAATAATTTCTTAGGATTTCTTACTCTTGGGTATGCAACACACAACTGACCATGCAGAAATATCTTTTACAACTTTTTAAATCCTTTGGCCTTGTGAATTGTTTATAGTTCTTGCGAACGCAAGGGGAGATGGAAACCGGATTCTTGTATATATAAAAACTTAAAGAAAAGATATGCAAACCGCTAAAAAGCAAAGTGTTACTGAGTGATAGAGGATATGAAAAATTACTACTAAGGAGAGAAGACAATAAACGAATAAGGATTAAGAAGACAGTTGTTTTAAGATTAAAGTTGACTGAGAAGATAGAAGTTGTTTTAAGATTAAAGTTGACTGAGAAGATAGAAGTTGTTTTAAGATTAAAGTTGACTGAGAAGATAGAAGTTGTTTTAAGATTAAAGTTGACTGAGAAGATAGAAGTTGTTTTAAGATTAAAGTTGACTGAGAAGATAGAAGTTGTTTTAAGATTAAAGTTGACTGAGAAGATAGAAGTTCGACAGATAAAACTGTTAGCATAGAACTTACATTTACATCTAGCCATTTCAACTGTAAAATGATGAGACCTTTCTGCCAGTCTAGTAATGCGCTTAAATTCACAGAGTCGATGTGCCATAAAGGAAAGTTCACCAGAATAATTACAATTTATAGAAAGGTCACAGGGAAGCTATATTACCGCGGAGAGAAAATGATTGAAAACCGAGATGCTAGATCAGGACCAATAGAATTGCACACCTTTTCTTTGGATTCTTTCAAGAATCTCTAAGTACTGAGGAGGCGCACTAGACTAGCAGCAATATTTAAAGCAAGGACGAATGATGGACTCGGGAAAAATGTAAGAGAGTTTCTGGCTAGAAAAATTGTCTATCATGACAATATTCCATTTATCAGCGTTTTTTATGGACATAAATCATCCAGTATTAATATATATATATATATATATATATATATATATATATTAGGACCTTGAATAAACTCTCACTATTTTCTAACGTATAGTTTCAAATGGTAACGAATCTATAAGAAAGAACTATAAGCAAGCTTGTAATTCAGTCTACTTCATTACGCTGAAGTGTAAAAAAAAACTTTGCTTTTCATAATGTTAAACATGTGTAATTTCTTGCAAAAGAAATTGTATTTGGGGGGGAACTTTACTGTACTACTTTATTCAAAAGAAATCTGCAGCTAAAGCGCAAGGAATTCTTTTTTAGATTTACGGCGATCATGCTCATTCGGAAGCAACATGCAGAGACTGGTTTAAACGTTTTAAAAATAATGATTTTGATGTTGAAAATAAATAACGGTCCGGGGAATCGAAAAGGTTTTGAAGACAAAGAATTGGGGGCATTACTTTATGAATACCTTATTTAAGGCTCAAGCTGAACTTGCAGAATTATTAAGAGTTGATCACACAAGTTTCGAAAGCATTAGGAATGATTCAAAGCAAGAACATTGGGTACCTTATGAATTGAAGCCGAAAGACGTCGAACGGCGTCCTGTCACCCGTAAACAGCCACCTCAGCGGTAAAAAATAAAAATTTTTTGCGTCATATCGTGACCGTGATGACACGTGGATCCACAACGAAAACTCTAAGCGTGAAAGATAGTGGAGATAAGATCGGCTATGAATCAAATCGACGGCAAAGAGGAATATCTATGTTTCGAAGCTTCTCTGCATTTGGTCGGATTTGCTGGATGTAGTCTATTATGAACTGCACAAACAGACCGAAATCATCACTGGAGATCGGTATCGACTACAATTGATGCATTTGAGTAGAACATTGAAGAAAAAAGGGCGCTATACGTGCAGGGAGACGACAAAGTGATTTTGCAAAATGACAATGCTCTGGTTAGCAACATGTTGCAGGGTTAGCAACAGGTAAAAAACCTACTTAGAAACGCTTAAATGGAAGTCCTACCCCACCCGCTGTATTTACACACATTGGTCCGTCCGAGTGATACTTGTTCCAAGCGATAGCCTATAGCCTGGCGGAGCAGCACTTTAGTTCTTATGAAGATGCAAAATCATGGGTCGACTCGTGGTTAGCCTCAAAATTTGTGGTTAGTGATAGACAATGATTTCAGTGATATTTTACTAATTTTATAAATAAAATATTACTTTTCATGGAAAATCAGCGGAATTTATTCAGTGTCTTTAATATATATATATATATATATATATATATATATATATATATATATATAACGTAGAACATTTGGTATTTAAGTCAGGTAAATTCCGATAGAGACCAATTCAAGAGAACTCAATGTTAAATTTATCTAACAGAGTAATATAGTCTAGAAAAAATTTTAGATAACATTTTAGATACCCATGAAAATGAAATTGTAGAATATCTCAAAAATGTTCTAGAGTATATATATATATATATATATATATATATATATAGGAAAGAATATTAAAACGTTTTCAATTTAAAAATGTACTTTTTGGGGACAGTATTTGTTTATTTTTATTATTGTATTTATATTTCAGACCTCCCTCGGTCCTTCATCAGAAACAAGTCTATATATATATACTCTAGAAAATGTTTTAGATCTTCTATAATTTCATGGGTATCTAAAATTTAATTATCCTTCAGTATAATCGAACTTCTTTTAGGATAAAATATTGAGACAAAAATATTTGATTCTTTGTTACAATACTTATTGGATAATTAATAATTTCTTATTCGATAATTAATAATTTCTTATTGGATAATTAATAATTTCTTATCGGATAATTATTAATTTCTTTCTGTAGCACAATAGTATTAATGAATTTTCGCTTGTATATAAAGGCATTTACTAAACTTAAAGAAAACGGATACTCTTAGCAAATAAATTTTAGTTGCATTGGCTTTCATTGAAATTAGTTAAACATAGCGTAATATGGAACAATATTACATATTTATCAAACAGAATCGTCTACTGGAATAGTTTGTTAATTCTGAGCGAAGGCTCTGTTCGCTTTTATAGATTCTTATTTTTATTGGTTTGTTTTTATTGGTTTATGAAATTCGTTTCAATCTATCAGCGTTATATATTGATCTGGCTGATTACTGATTTCATGACGTGAGTGATCATGGCCCTCCCCAACTTTTAAATAACTCTTGACTTTCTTTTTCTTCTGTTATTTTCTATTAAAGTTGTTCAGTAGTTTCTTGCTGTTCCTTCTCCAACGTCTGTTACCTACAATATATCCTATGAGGGTTACATTTTCTAGGCCCCATTTCTTCACTTTGAGAAATTTCTATTTTTTCTTATTTTAAGTGTAATTTTGTATCCATTTTCATTTAAAAAAATGTCCTCGTTTCAGATATGCTCTGTTCACAATATTCTCAGCTTTCTTCAGTCGAACTACATCTCAGTCGCTTAAAATCTCCTCTTTATTGTTAAAAATTCACTTCCACATATGAGATATCTTCCTGTGCATTAATTCTTTGCTTCGTTTCTGGAAGACAACTTTCTTTTTCTTTCCTTTAGCGCCTTCAGTTTTCTGTCTTCAGTTAAAACACTATCCAGACAGTTTAATTCCTGTCCGTAATTGAGTTTGGAGTCCCCAGTACGTGACTCACACGTTGAACTGGTGTCTTACTAAGTCAAAGTAAATAAATATAAATGATTTATATCTCTCGATTTAGAAGTCGAAGACAACAACGTCCATGAAGTATTTGATCATTATCAGATAAACAACTTTTGTGATTTTATGGTTTGATGTTTTAGATTATATATACCAACGCAAATATAAAAAAAGCCGATGTATGGTTCAACCGACGAATGTTGAGAATAAAATATACAGAGAATCTTACAAATAAGGACGGTTTAATTTGAATAAGAACTTCAAAGAAAACGGTATTAACAACTAGAAAAAGAAAGATGAGATCTTCTGAAAACAGTTGATGGGCGTGCTAAATTTAATACACAGAGAACACACCGAATGCAATAGAAGCAAGGTTGGTTGGTTGTTTTTATGGCAGATCAACCTCGGCGGGTCATTTATTGCCAACTAAATTTTATTTATTTATTGCTGGTAATACTTTTTTCTTCAAAAATTTATTGTTTTTTATATAAGTTTTGTGTCTAGTAATACTTATTTCTTTTCGAGTATCAAGATTCACTGGGATTTGTTTTTAAGGGCAGGTTCTCCAAGTCCTACCCTGTTATTTAACCCATAACTGGAGGGAAGGGACGGATTAATACCTCTCCCAAAGGCACCAGTGCTTAAATGAATGCAGTGTATTCAACTGGTATTCGAACTCGGCCCACCGATTTCTCTTTCCGAGACGATATCCACTGCACCACAAGGCACAACCGTCACTAAGCGCTTACAGCACCTGGTATTCCCAAACGGTCACCCACCTAAGTACTGACCAGGCTTCAACGTTACTTAACTTCGGTGATAGAGCGAGAACCGGTGTATTCAACATGATAGGCCGTAAGCACGCACAGCCGTCACTAAACGCTTACAGCACCTAATATTCCCAAGTGGTCACCCATCAAAATACTGACCAGGCTCAACTTCGGTGATCGAGCGAGAACCGGTGTATTCAACGTGATAGGCCGTAAGCCTAGAAGCAAGGAAAAGAAAAGAGTGAACTACTTGACAAATCTGAATAGTATAATAATTAATACGAAAAGGAAGCGCAACAACATATCGTTGTGGAACCTGGCTGCCTCCATCCTCAAGGAATATGGCACACAAAAAATAAGGGAATAGGGACAAGGGTTAAAAAATTACTTCGTAGAATAGTGTTGCTTAGCCTTTCTTCACCAGTAGTCTTTTTTTCAGAAACTTGCGCAAAACTGTTTTGACAGGAGACGGAAACGGCGAAACTGAAATCTGAACACGCATTGGAATAGCCAAAGGCGCATTAAGTTTTCCAAGCCGTATTTCCTCGTAATGTGTCCTAAAGAATTTCAGCTTTCCTCTATGATTCTAAGCATGAGACTCTTTCTAGTTCTTTTTGCTTTAGAACTTTCTTCTTGCTCACATTTTTGTAAATGGTATTCACACAATTCTGTCGCTTCGAGTATCTTGACTAGCATTCACTGCCGTATAAGACAACAGATGAGACATAGCAGTTAATATCACGTTTCTTTGTCGCTAATGAAAATTCTTATTGTTTAATACATTGCTTAGAATCTGAAAAGCCTCTTTCGTTATTCCGTCATTTTTTCGGATCTCGGTGCCATAAAGACAGTGCAACACTAAAAAAGCCGAAGGTGCATTGAGATAGCCAAAGGTGCATTGGAATAGCCGAAGGCGCATTAAGATAGCCGAAGGTGCATTAGGATTGTCGAAGGTGCATTAGGATTGTCGAAGGTGCATTGAAATAACCGAAGCCGCAAGGGATAGCCGAAGGTGCGTTGAGATAGCCAAATGCGCATTGAGATAACCGAATGTGCATTGGAATAGCCGAAGGCGCATTAAGATAGCCGAAGGTGCACTACAAAAACTTACTGGAGTAGTAAGAAATAGAAAAAACAACTAGAAACATGAAAAAAGTACTAAACTCTTACGTGATATCTGTCTTCATATATAGCAGTTAATGCCGGATTATCTCCTCAAAGGTGAAGAACAAACTCGAAACAACTGGAATATCCTTCTGCAGAAGGATGCTGAGAATACAATGGACTGAACATGTGAGCAACGAAAAAGATTTAGAGAAAATGGAAATAAAAAAAATTATACTTAAAATCCGGAAGAGACAGATGAAACTTCTACAGAACATAATGAGGAAAGCGGGCGAGGAAAATTTGATTGAAGGCAATATAGACAGAATAAAAAAACACATAACCTAATTAATGCGATTGGATAAATGAATGAAAAAACAAGGTAGAGGCGAAATAACAAAAGGACAAAATTTATTAAGAGCTACGAAGGATATGTGCGTTGTGGTACAGTGGATATCGGCTCGGAACGAGAATTCCAGTTGAATCCATTGTATTCACTTACGCGCAAATACCCTTGGGAAAGGTATTAATCCGTCTCTTCCTTCCAGTTATGGGTTAAATAGCAGGACAGATTGGGTTCTGTAGCCTTGGTCGGCAACCAGTCTACCGCAGAAAGCAATGGCAACCTACTGCGGTATAATCTTCTGCCCAGTCAGTCATGTCTCTTTCGAGACATGATCGCCCAATCATGTATGGCACTTAACTGACTGACGAAGGATAGGAAAATTGGGGAAGAGCCATGATCATTTCAGGGATAAAGCACATAAAAAAGCATTTGCTACATTTACGAGATAATTAAATTTTTGTTCTTGTTTGATTTCAGTGTCTCCACGTGGAGGCTCACACCTTTGTCTGCCTCTATTGCTTTCCACCATACCGTTTTCGAAGGTTTCCTGTGAGTTGGTTATGTAATTTGTATCTTTAGTCGGTTTATTGTTGAGATAACTGATAATAAATCCGGGTACACTGTCTTGTTTTCCTCAAATCACCTCACTTTACAGTTGAATAAATACGGGAACACACCGAGGTGGTGTAATGGTTAGCAAGCTTTCGCTAGTATCGTAATATTGAGCAGTGAGTTCGATCCTTACTTGGTGTTCCTTGCTTTCGGCTTTGTGCCACATCTAAGCTGCGCTTAGAAAATCACCAGTTGAATAAATACGGTGAAAAAAAAAAAACGCACTAGTTTCTTTTTAAATCATTTTAGCACAAACTAATCCGACAGATGTGCGCTGTGGGGCAGTGGATATCGGTTCAAAACGACAAATCGTGGAGCCGTGTTCGAATTCCAGTTGAATTCCTTGCATTCACTTACACACAAATACCCTTGGGAAAGATATTAATCAAACTCTTCCTTCCAGCTATTGGTTAATTAACAGGACAGATTGGGTTCTACAGCCATTGGCTAGCAACCAGAGAAAGTAGTAGCACCCTACTGCGGGATAATTTTCTGCCCAGTCAGTCATGTCTCGTACGGGACATGAACGCTTAAAGTGTATATCACGTATAGCACTGAATCCGACAGAGCCTCCAAGACACTACCGGATACTGTGGATGAAAGACAATATAGTGATGGAAACCGAGAAAACTTTACTGTGAAGAAAAGACAACAGCGAGAACAGCATCCAAAGAAACAAAAGATGACTATGAACGTTGCATTTAAATTTTATTACACAGTAATTTCCCGGAAAGAAAGAAACAGAGAAGCTGTAAAAGAGTTTCCAAGGTGATAACTACGAGGGAAAAAACTTTTAAAATAGAACGGACTGATGCATTTAGCAATTTCAACAGCAATATAGAGAGACCTAATTGCTAATCTAGTATCCCGTTAAATTCAAATAAAGGTACCAAAGAGGAAAGCTCATCTGAAAGATTTTTTTTTTAAATTTTTTTTTATTCATAAGTGAAGCACAGGAAATTTAAGTTACGTCTGTGGGAAATCAAATGAAGGCGAGATGCCAGGTCAAAACTGATATCACTGCAGATTCTTCCTTGCATTTTTTCAATTATTTCTAGATACATAGCAGAAGTACCAGACAAGATGTGGCAATAATATTACATATTTTACTTAACTCGTTTCCTCTTCGCAAGGTTTAAATAACTTAAATAAAATAAGTAAACACTGATTCAGTGGGTTAAAAAAAAAGTTGTTAAAACTATAGCCCTCAACCATAATATTCCTAAACACTAACTGTACCCTAGAAAATTCACAATGCACTAATAATCACGTTACTACCCACATTGTTCGCCTAAGATCAGGGTTCCCAACAGTGGGGTAATGAGCTTATATTTTGGGGGCAATGGATGTTTGGTTTGGGAAGAGGCAATCAGCTTATAATTTCACACTGTGCCAAATTATTAACAAGAGAGCATTTCAAGGAAGAATTCCCCCTACCCCAATCTCTCTTAAAATATCTTTTTTTCAAGCCTAATGGCCCCTTTCGAAAACTTACGTAAGTGCTTTCTAAACTTGAATAATTCCAACAATGAATGAGAAAGAAATCCATAACTTGTGAGTGAAGATATCATTCCTGATGAGGACTATCCAGCAAAAAAAAAAATTCTCACACTCAGGATGAACAATGCATGGAAGCTTTTGATTGAGACGAAGGCGGGTCTAAACACCTTTTGGATCTCTCGTCTGCAGGATATACCAACACTAGTCTCTAGAGCAATACAAATTCTCATAGGATTTTCAACCACTTATCTATGTGAACAAGCTTTTTCTACTGTTCTTGGAATGAAGACCAAGAAACGTAGCAGACTCCACGTGGCAAACGACGCCCGAATAGCCCTTTCAGTCACAAAGCCAAGAATAAATAAACTGGCATTGGCACAGGCAATACAAGCTCAACACTCACATTAAGAATCACGGCTAGGTTACGGCTACTATACCTCTGATTGTTATAGATTGGTACTATTGTATTGAATAATTTCCATTAATTTTGTCTGCTTTTGATGTATGAAAATTTAATTACTTCTTTTCCTATATTACGGGTATTTGTTCATTGGGGCAAGAGATAATGCTGAAATTGTATTTTTGGGTAATCTCAGCAAAAAGGTTGGGAACCCATGGCCTAAGTGTATATCATATATGGCAATTAACTGACAGACTGAAATTGTATGTCGGGCTGTTCCTTTTGCTAACGGCCATGCATTCTGTCTTCTTGCGGTTTAAGTTTAGTCCTTTCTTCTTGCTTTCCTTAACTACATTCTGTAGAAGCTACTTGTAGTTTTATTTTTGTGCCTACTAACAGCACTGTGTCATCAGAATATCTTGTTAAAATGACGGTCGCTAATGAGGCAGCTAAAAACGGAGAAAGCGTCATAAACGAAGCATTTCTACCCTGTTTCTATTATTGGGAAGATTGTTCGCAAATCCGAAAAAGTGTTTCCCAATGGCCTCTAAGCGTCATGTTGCAACCGATGGTAGTAGCTTGTTGATCGATAGTATCCTGTAAACTTCACCCGACACACAGACACAATTACCAATGATTCTCCAAGCACATGTTATCAAGCCAAACTTTCTCTCGCTCTAATCATCCTCTTTACACCTCTGACTTCGATCTTTTTCTCTGTTTTTAGCATATAGCACAGAATAAAAAAAAAATTGATAAGGAAGACTATATTGCGCCAGAAATTGAATGGAATATATGTTCGTATTAATATTTTCTAAACCTAACTTTAATACAGTAAGGAACTAAATGAAGTCATGAAATAATTATGTGGTTCCCACCTGTGTCAAAGGTTGCGTGTTCGAACCCAGTTACAAGAAAATACATGGTGAATGCTGATTTTCTATGTAAGCACGTTTGTCACAACGATGCTCGTCATAACGTTTTTTCTGTCTCGAATAGTCAGCATTTGATCTTTGTAGTTCATCTTCTTCATATGCCGTGTCCCTTCAGGGGGTAGGAGATCATGGCCTTCCACTTGACTTTATCTCTTGTCGCTTTCAATATTTTTCCTCTTGGTATTTCTCCCAAACCTCGCTCCGCCATCCATTTCCTATCAAGTAGGTCTCACGCTGATTTCCCCTGTCTCTATTTCTTCTATCCATCCTATGAGTATTAAATTCTCCAGGACCTCCTTCCTAATTACTTCTTTCAAGAACATTATCTGTCCCTTCCTCATGTTAAGTATGAGTTTTCTTGTAGTTTGCATCTTCTCCATCATCTCAGCGTTGCTCACGGGCTCAGTCGATGGTATTTTTTTTAATCATATCACCCCGAGCAAGGCGGTTAACGGCACTGATGTGCAAGGGGCTACGTAATAGTGAAAAGATTGGAAAAGAGAAAACCGGAAACCACATCCTAAACAGGAAACAAGGGATGAGCCTCTTCACTTGTTCAATAAACGTAGGTGGGGTGTGAACCGGGCGATAGTTTAGTCAATCTACTCCAATTGAAAAAAAAAAAGTGAGAAGATGGGAAAAGAGAAAAACGGAAACCGCATCCTAAACAGGAAACAAGGGATGAGCCTCTTCACCTGTTCAATATACATGGGTGGAGTGTGAACCGGGCGTTAGTTTAGTCTATCTACTCCAATTGAAAAAAAAAGTGAGAAGATTGGAAAAGAAAAAACCGGAAACCGCATCCTAAACAAGAAACAAGGGATGGGCCTCTTCACCTGTTTAATAGACGTGGGTGGAGTGTGAACCGGGCGATAGTTTAGTCTATCTACTCCAATTGAAAAAAATTAAATAAAATAAGAAAAAAAAGCGTGAAAAGATTGGAGAAGAGAAAAACCGGAAACCACATCCTAAACAGGAAACAAGGGATGAGCCTCTTCACCTGTTCAATAGACGTAGGTGGAGTGTGAACCGGGCGATAGTTTAGTCTATCTACTCCAATTGAAAAAATACAAAAGTGAGAAGATTGGAAAAGAAAAAACCGGAAAACCGCATCCTAAACAGGGAACAAGGGATGAGCCTCTTCACCTGTTCAATAGACGTGGGTGGAGTGTGAACCGGGCGATAGTTTATCCTCAGCATCTTTCCCTAAAATCATATACAAAGCATAATTCGGATAGGAAAGAAATTGGTTAAACTGATTTCCTTATAACTTACCGTCCGAATTGTATACTCTTCTAGCGGTAAAAAAAAATCATCACAAATTCAATCACAAGGAAGACTCTATGTTCCCTTCCGCGGAAGAGTGTGCATCTCACAGGATTTCCTAGCCTGCATTTTTACAAGCTCACACGTCCCCACAAGCAGCCCAGACTTCTGAGGCATGGTTGTTTTATCCAGTTACATAATCTCGAGAGAGATTGGCAGTCAAAAGTAAAGAGATTTTTTTCCTTTTAGGGGGGCAAACAGTCATCAAAGGCTTTGCTTAACCGACAAGTTTGCCTAAATTATTTCCTACCCCAGTACGAAAGTTCTTTATATTGTATTGTCAGAAAAAAAAAACCGTTTATATTCTGCAGTGACGTTCCCACAGACACCGCGTTGCAAGTCTATACAATAACCATTTCAATATGGCACAGACGAACTAATATTCTTTACCTTTACCAGTTCATACCTTTGCATCATGCTTCTTCCCAAGGAATCGAATCACACTAATTTCCCACCTTATTCTAAATGTTAGAAGAAAGTTTCATTCAAAAAGTTTTTTCTTCAGAAAACAGGTAGAACTGTTATATAGTGTCCCGCGTGGATGCTTCCCTGAACACGATAATCTTAACATCTTCAAGTCATATGTCATCGATCCCCCACCTCTTCCACGTCATCTTGAATATTTATTAAACACAAAATAGGCCTAGTGATTGCGCCCAAGCACAAAACAGACTGTCGCAGATCAGTCTTGACCTCAACAACCATATATAAAAGGCAATCTATGAGTCTGTGTGTGACTGTTCCTTACGCAGGCCTACATTTTTTAAGCTACGCCATTCAAACTTTCTCGGGACACACATCTACAGAAAAGCCAGGTCGACACATATTTTTTGAGTTTATGTTAAACAACTTTCCTTTTCGCACTTATTGACCAATGAAGCCGATTGTTTACATTTGCTCTGTAAAACATCTAAAATCTAAGATGGTTGCTGAATTACGTCACAGAATCCAAATCACACGTGTCAAACCCGACTAAAATATTTTTTATTAAAAAAAAATGAGCCTTTATATTTAATTTTTATTTCGACGTTTTAAAAATTCATTTGGTCAGCAAAAAAAATGTCAATATTTTCCCCCGTAATTTTGAAACAAAAGAAATATTTTTAAAAAAGTGTTTTTTCAAACAAAAACAAAATATGCAAAAAAAAAAAAGTGCCAATGATTAATTGAATTATTTAAGTCTTTTTTTTTTTCAGATTTAATATTTCATACTTCAGAAAATAACATTTAAAAAAATAAAGCTTTTTTTTTCGATAAATATTTCATGCAGGATATCAACCATCTGTAAATGATTTCCATCTACTCCTCTAATTGGCATCTTCTCCTACTACTAAAATGTTCTGAGTTGCACGGGCAACGCCGCACTATGATGCTAGTGCGTTCGTAATATGATTATATTTTTGCTTCTTAATACTCTGCTTAGCTTTTACAATATCTCTTAGGCTATTTCAATGGGCTTCGGATTTCAGTGTTGCACTTTCCAATCTCTATTAAAAACACATCATAAATGTTGAAATTACTGTACTTATTTGATTTTTCCATTTACAAAACACTAAACTAATAACTATCAAAGGTGAGCTTATGAGCTACACCCAAGCAATTATTTGCAACTCTCTTTGCTGGCTCATGGCTTTTTTTCTACACTATTTTCTAGACACAATTACTCAAATAATAACCCGATACTAACACAAGCGTTTCACTATCGCTCTCCGAATTCAAATTTCTGCCTGTTACATTAACTCACATATCTCTCGCATTAGCTTGGTTTCGTTCTATAATTAGTTTTTATTATTCTGTGTCTGTCTGCTACTCCCATTCTCTCACCATACTGGCGTATAATACATGATACGTTAAAAGTCTGCCTTCTTCTACCGAGCGCCCATAGCTTAGAGGTAGAATCGCCAATTCGGTCGGGTTTCAATTCTGGGTAAAAAGCAATCGGATGTCTAACCGTACTGATGAGCTGTGATACAGTGAAACAGATCTGTCTGCAGATGATTATTTACACTCTCACACCCTGATTGAGCACTCTGAAAGAATGGTAGACTTTGGAAAAACTAGTTACTCTAGCATGTACGCATCGCTCATTCAGTAATGAATTAGAGCACTTTAACTATTGGAGTATGATACATGATTCGCTAAAAGTCTGCCTTCTTCGACCGAGCGCCCAATATCGCCAGTTCGGTCGGGTTTCAATCCTGGGTAAAAAGCAATCGGATGTCTAATCGTACTGTGATACAGCGAAACAGATACAGCGAAACAGATCTGACTGCGGATGACTCGCTCTCTCTCTCTCTCTCTCTCTCTCTCTCTCTCTATATATATATATATATATATATATATATATATATATATATATAAAGGAGACACTGTAACATAATGGGTCTCGACCTGGCAGCTCAGCCACTGTCTCACCGGCAGGATGTGGTTTCCCTATGTCTATTCTCCAAATATTTTCATGGCTTCTGCTCCGACGAACTTAGCTCACTGATGTCCCCTCCGCAAGAATGTACTCGAACAACTAGACTGACAAGGTCCCACCCTTTTACAGGTAAATCAACCAAATGAAGCTGCCCCTTCTACTTCATCAGCTTTCTTTTCTCGCACTTCCCGCCTGTGGAACTCCCTTCCGTATACTTCCTTCCCTAATAGCTACAATCTCCAAGAATTTAAATCGCCTTGCGTATCTTGTTCTTTTCCTTTCCCATTCTACCCTCGCAAATGTCATCACACTTGTATTTCCATCCTTCTCTTGCTCTTTCTCCAACACCCCGTGTAACTGGTTTGTGTCTTTGTCTTTGTTCTCGTCCTGCTCAAACTTTCACTCTTCTTTTATGTATCCTCCTGCGAACCAGTGTCCATACCGCCTTGCTTGGGAGTGAAACGATTTATATATATATATATATATATATATATATATATATATATATATATATATATATATATGATTTGTTTGAACATTATTTTTGATCGATACTCATATTTAAGTAGATATCCTGTTTTTTTTAATTAAACAGTATTATATATTAATATCTACTGGCCTGATTATTTACGATAATTTTTTTTATTACGAAAATGTGCGTCATTCGACAGGATTCGAACCTGCGATCCCTATCCACATAGGAGAAGCTACCATTTGCTCTGGTAACGACCATTCGAGAAGCCTGCCTGTCTATATGTATGTCTGTCCGTCCTCTATCTCAGGCCACACTTGCTCTAAATAGAAATATTATACATTTTTGGAATCAGGATGATCCCAGGATTGAAAATCAGCCTTTCATCTGGTGTTTGAACATCCAACATTGGGATTTATGTTTGGATGAGAAGGGAACAAATTTTAAAATAACTGAAAACAATTAAGAATTTCAAGTTTTAAATTTATATTGTGTTTAGAGTAACACAAAAACTTTTAAATTTAAACGTTTAAAAAAAAATTAAGTTTAAAATATCTCCAAAACTTTGTTTCTTCAATCTTATTTCTTTGAAATGCTAAGGAATCATTTAATGTGAGAGGTTTCATAACATGAGGTTTTGAAGTTCCAAGGAAGTTTGTGATTTGAAGAACTGAATTTTTGACCTGAATTGTAATTTTGGCCAATATCTGTCTTATGGCCAGAATTGGACTTATAGCTTGAACCAGAATTAAAGTGGTCTTGAAATTTCATGGAATGAATTGAGGAATTCAGTTATTTCTTAAAAATTATCATTACTGTTTCCTAAGATTGATCAGAGACCCAATTAGTTTTGAGTCAGAGGTTCAATTAGTTTTGGGTCAGAGGTCCAATTAGTTTTGGGTCAGAGGTCTAATTAGTTTTGGGTCAGAGGTCCAATTAGTTTTGGGTCAGAGGTCCAATTAGTTTTGGGTCAGAGGTCCAATTAGTTTTGAGTCAGAGGTCCAATTAGTTTTGAGTCAGAGGTCCAATTAGTTTTGGGTCAGAGGTCCAATTAGTTTTGGGTCAGAGGTCTAATTAGTTTTGGGTCAGAGGTCCAATTAGTTTTGGGTCAGAGGTCCAATTAGCCCGCCACAAGAACTAGCTTGAAAGTTTGCACAGTGCAGCTTTTAAGCTAGTTTATAATAATTCTCATTATTATAACTTAAAAAAAATATTTTCAGTTTATCTCCTGATTTTTCTTATATTTCTTTATAGAACAAGTTTACTTTTATTAAAGTTCAACTTGCATTTTGTTTATTTTTTATTATTTCTTTTTTTCACAGTCATTTATTTCCCATTGTTTATTATATGATAATATTGTTCCTCAGTGTTCTTGACAGGCTCCAAAGAAGAGTCTGTAATGTGATAGGTACTGATCTGGCGGCTCGGCTGCAGCCACTTCCCCATCGTCGAAATGTGGCCTCCCTTTGTCTGTTCTATAAATACTTTCATGGCTTCTGCTCGGACGAACTTAAGTTACTGATGCCTCCTCAACAGGTGTTTACTCGTGCAACCAGAATAGCAACTGGGTCCCAACCATTCACAGTCAGGTTAGCCAAATGCAGACGACAATTCTACTCCTGCAGCTTCTTCTCTCGCACTTCCCGCCTGTGGAACTCGCTCCGTATTCTTGCTTTCCTGACGGCTACAACCTCCAGAATTTTAAATGCAAAGTCAATACTCATCTACTAACCACTGGACCCTAGCTCTCTCCCCACCCCTGTATAACCTTCCCTTTCTCTCCACCTATGTATCTGTCATTGCACCTGCTTTCTCAGCTTTCAATTGTTCCATTCTAACTAGGTTGTACTCCTCACTCTTTTCTAATTAATCTTTTTACATTTATGTAGCCCCCTTGCACATCAGTGGCGTTTCCGCCTTGCTCAGGGTGAAATGATTAAAATATATATATATATATATATATATATATTGGGTCAAAACAAAAATTGATAGCGTATTTCAAGTGAATATTAAAGACAATATTTCAGTATTTGTACATTGATTTATTTGATTACACATGCACCATTTCATTTTACCATCTTTGAAGCAGCTTCAGGATTCTGTCCTCTCATAACTTAGCATCTTTTTTGGGTGAAGAACTGCCTTAAGTGCTTTTTATGGGCTTTCAGAGAGTCGAAGCTCATCCCATTAAGAGAATAGTAAGGAATAAGAGTTTGTGGTAATTCAAAGGTGCAAAGTTACGTGTGTACAGTGGATATCCCAGCCAATTTCTATCAGGTTTGCAAAAGACATGAGGTTTGGTGTTTTCTTGATGAATTATGACAGTCTTCCAATTGGGCCAATTCTTTAAATTTACATGAGTGGAAGCCACCCTTTTTGATTGGGCCAAAAAAGGGATATATTTTTTAAATTTGAAAAAATGAATAACCAATAGTCTGTCATATTTCTAAGTAGAAAGACCAGTTTTGCTATTTTACCTGTACTAAGATAGTTTCTCAGTTTGGAATGCACCAGTTCATAGGACAAGAAAACACTTCAACACCAGATAATGTAACTGCTGACTGGAGTTGCTTAACTTTAGATAGTATATCACTGCTCAACGCACATGTATGTGAAAACCACTATTCAATAGCAGTGACAGTCTCGTATATAGATATTTCTCACTGGTATACTGGTGAGAAATATTGCATACTGGTTTCATTGCAATATCAATTTTTTCTTTTCTTAATGATTATGTTGATAAGAAGGTGGGCTTTTTCTTTTTTAAGAAAATTTTTCAAAATTCTTGAACAATTCTTTCCGAATATTAATATTGCTTCAGCAATGATTCATGTATCACTGGTCTGTAACTGTAAAAGCTGTTCATCTGTGTGTTGAAATGTGTCACGAAAAAAAAATCAAGTCTATCTCTTGTTGCCTTCTCAAGAAATCTAACTGCCCCCTCATACCAGCTCTTTACATAGAGCTTGGTACTTTTCCTATGCAAAACACCATGCAGCTATTAATCACAGATTCTGTGCATGCCCACCTGTACTTGCTTTGGGAGTGTCAAGTTGACCAACCGACTCATTACACACCCCTCTGATCTTAAGATCACAAAGCTCCTCAGCTCAAGAGAAGGTCGAGTTGATCTGGTGACTGCATCTGCATATACACAACTTACACACTTGACATATCGGGATGACCACACAGGCTTCTTCTGAGCGAGATGACAGGGGCTTCATCTTCGGATGAACTCTCGTCCATTGAACTGCCATCTGCATCTGAACAGCTGGCCACATTGGTGTCCACAGGTAGAATACTGATGTCTGAGGCAACACTCAGTGGGTCCGATTTTAGATACACTAATCGTGCACTATCTTCAGAGTCACTTTCATCGGCTGATGACAGTTTTAACCCTACAACTGACCACAAGTCTTTAACATGACAAGGCATCGACCCGCACTGACTGCGAGCTGATAATCTCGGTAACATCCTATTCTCAGCTTGTCTATACGCCTGCTGTGCAGGGTCTTAACCTACACTATGTCACCAATTCTGTATTTTGCTTGTGCGTTGCAAGGAGCCATTGCAATGCTGATGCCTTGCAGCTGTACGTGATAGGCGTACACCATGTTAGCTGGTAATTTTGTAGGCAAAACACATCCTTCGACGTTACATTATATCAGTACACTGCTTCTGGGATCAAACATTGGTTCCTGGCTGCAATTACTTTTATAGACTGGTGGCTCCTCCCTACTATGCCATTTCTTGCCGGCACGTAGGCACACCAGAACAGAAGCCGCACACTCCACTTTCTCAGGAACTTCAAGAATTGCTTTAAAGAAAATGCTGCACCATTGTTTGCTATTATTTCGGCAGGTGGGCCTCTGTCGTAAAAGATGGACTCCAGTATTATGCTGGCAGTGTCCTGATGATGCAGCATTTGCCAAATGTCGAAGTGGGAAAGAACCACAGTCAATAACAGTCAAATAAAGCTGGCTGCCAACATGCGTAATGTCTATCGCCAGCCTGTTCTAGACATGGGTAGTACTCAAGTTTCCTTTTTGCCATTGCACCAGTGCTGGGTCGATTGACTGGCTTGCCTCGCACCTTTGCACTAACATCCTGACGTCTGCCTTTTTACCTGCTGGGTCGACCATTTTTGAGAAGTAGAGTGTCTGCTTAATACCGGGATTGCCTCATTGTTCATGTATGCTCATGATCCACTCTAGGTCTATACTGAGCACAGAAGCAGTACATGGCAGCTGCAGAGGTTCAGACTCTTTCTGAGCAGCAGACAACCAATGCTGTGGAACACAAATCAATGTATCTGTTCTGTTGACGGCCAATTTAACCAACACTACATCCACAGACAGTTTGTACTCTTTGATAGTTTCAGTTAGCATGGTGAGCCGCCTTCATATCAGCATCTCACTCATTGCCTTGGTGGTAAGTTGCGCCCTTCTTCCAGTTAATGCATCTGATATCAAACGCTGGGTGCATGCTGAGTCTGTGACGATGTGTAGCACTGTTGTATGCCATTGGAGTGCCAGGTTAACCCCCTTCAGAATAGCGTTTAGTTCAGCCAGGTTTATGTGCTGTGCGTAATTTTCTGGTCGTAGCCAGCAGGCGTCTTCTATGATCGACCCATTATCCTCAAGGGTGACACCCATGGCCAGCGAGCTGGCATCCACCCAAACAGTGAGCTTGTTCCCATTAACGCACCAGTCACCTCGCACTGGATCGTCCTGCATCACTCTCTTCATAGTTTCAGTTATCATGCACCTTAGGGTAACGCTGTGTACCTCATCGTCCCATTCTGATGTAACAGAAGTCATGCAGTGCTTTATGGCTGCTGACACTACTCTGAGCCAGACGCATACAGAAAAATGGCCTACCACTTTCCCACACATGGAGAAAGTGCTCCGACGAGTGATCACTGCTGGAACTTCTGGGACGTCACTCTCTCGCCTCCAGCAAAGTTTTTCTCCATCACAACTGACATTTAGTTTGTGTACATTCGCTCAATCCTGGAGCAGCTCTGGGGCCTTGCACACCAAGCCAAAACAGTCTAGATGTTTCTTAACCCTCCTTGATGAGGCGACATTTTCATTGACACAGACATCGTCAATGTAGGATGATGTCGCTCTTCGAATTTCCTCATCCTGCGACATGACCACATTCATAATCGTTGACAAGATTTTTGGGGTGCCACATTAAGCCCAAATCCTAATCGAGTGAGACAATACCTCCACCCTTTTATCATGACAGTCTGAAAGGGACAGAGTGATCGGTGGACCCTGACTTGGAGGTAGGGTCTTCTCAAATCAAGAGTGGCAACATTGCTCCCTTGCTGTCGCCATTCCCACAATTTCTAAGCACAAACATTTGTGTTGGCTGTATACACATCTACAAAGGTATTCAGCTCTCTGTAGTCCATGACCGGTCTCACTTCCCCTTATTCTCTTGCACTATTGCCATCAACGGAATCAGTCCTCGATGTCGCCTTAACTCCTTGGGGTACATCACAAGCCAGACGTTCACTAACCAAAGCTGCAATTCATTTTCGTATTCGCTCCTAATATGCTCTGGAACCGGATACTCTGCTATTTTATTTTTCGTGGCGCGAGCATGCAGCCACCCACCCACTTCCGCATTGCGGTACTGAACTATCGCCCGGTTCACACTCCACCCACATCTATTGAACAGGTGTAGCGGCTCATCCCTTGTTCACTGTTTAGGATGTGGTTTCCGGCTTTCCCTTCAATCTTTTCACTTTTCCTTATTTTTTTTCAATTGGAGTAGATAGACTGAACTATCGCCCGGTTCACACTCCACCCACGTCTATTGAACAGGTGTAGAGGCTCATCCCTTGTTCCCTGTTTAGGATGTGGTTTCCTGCTTTCTCTTTTCCAATCTTATGTAGCCCCCTGCACACCAGTGGCCTTACCGACTTGCCCGGGGCGATATGATTAAAAAAAAATAAAATATGCGTCTGCGCTGGTCGTAAGTTGCACCGAAGTCAGGTTCATTTATCACCATGGAGACAATGAGAGGCATGTTCTCAGCTGCAAAGCTCACCTCATCTGAGCTGCTTCTGTAAACTCCTCCTAGTTTCACAATCACGTTGACTCCTAGCAGTAGGTTGATCCCTAACAATGTTTGGTGTAAAATCAATACTTTCCCGATTATCGAGTGTATGTTGTCAATTTTCAGTTTCACTGTGCCAACACCCAGGCTGGTAAGGTTTTTTCCATCAACAGTTAGCTGTGCTTCTCTAGGTCTCCGCGAATGACATGCCGACTTGCACATTAACGTCTTTGAACACCTGGAGTCTACTAGGGCTGTGCATCTTTGTCCATCAATGAGCAGTTTAATCACAGGTAGCACCTCGATGTTCACTTGCCTGGGGAGGAGACCAGCACTAGCGTCTTTTCCCCTGAGTCGTTTCCCGGGCACTTTGATGCAAAACATCAGAAGCACCATAACCTTCGGCGAGATCATTATACTCAGTTGTCTGTTCTCGTTGCATGTCCCTGGGTGCAGCCATTATTCAAGGTAGTTAGCGTTGGCACATGGGCAGCATACCAAGTTTCTCCTATTCTGGTCAGCAATCACCTCCACTGCATCTGCACGTGGCTGCTGGGCTGCTGCGACAATTTGGTTTACAGGTCTATGGTCCTAAACCAGAATGGCTCTCGCTCTCGCACAAAGTTGATCAGGTGGTCTTTCTTCCAACCTGGCGAGACAGTCTTTTGAGTGCTGCCAGGAATTCACCGACTGTCTCTCCATTGCAAAGTTGCCACATCGTAAACTGTTCAAATGCTACGAACACATCTACAGTGAACACAGTGGTGAGTGCGCACTTTGATTTCCTCGATATCAGTTCTCTGCTCTTTGCTGAGTTGTCGATACACTGAGAGAGCCCCACCCATCAACCTCAACGGGAGAATGCGCTTGATCCTTCATCTGCTAACTCACAGATCATCTCTACTCGCTTGAGCCATTCTATAATTGGTTCATCTGACGCAGTCCCTCCAAACTCAGGAATCAACTGCAGGTCGAAAGGCCTCCTTGCCATTGTCATTGCTGCTGGATGTTAAGCGTGTTAACATCTGAGGTTTGCCTAAATAGCTTGTGTTGAAATGTGTCACGAAAAAAAATCAAGTCTGTCTCTCTCCTACTGCCGTAGCAACACGCACAGTCGACGCCTTCTCAAGATATTTAACTGCCCTCTCATGCCAGCTCTTTACATAGAGCTTGGTACCTTGCCTATGCAAAACACCATGCATTGCATAGACAAGCCAGTTACCAATCACAGTTTCTGCGCCTGCCCACCTGTACTCGCTTTGGAGTTGTCAAGTTGACCAACTTACTCATTACAATCTGCAGATCACTTCTGTGCAAGGTTGGCCACTTTATTTTCCACTAGTGTATCTACTTGTTTCTGATAACTTCACAAATTTGGAAGAGAATTGACATGTTGTTTGTGTAACTCTTCAAACACTCTAACATGGTGTTTCAGTGGGTGTCCCAGGGGCATGACATGACAATTACCTCTATCTTAGTGCTGGTCTGCCTCCTACAGGTTCTTGCTGGGAACGCCCCTTGGGTCAGCTAAGAGACTAGGCAGTTATTGTCTGGAGACTAAAAATTCAGGGTGTCTGTGCTTCCACAATGCACCAGTCTTGGGGGTTACTGTCCCCCTTTGATTGTATTATCATTGGTTCTATGACTTGCATTTGCTCCACAACTTTCAATGCAAAAGTGGGAATCAATATACAAGTCGAAACTTCCATTTTGACCTGCAGGCATCGCCTCTCCTCTGAGACCATTGGCTTGTGTGTTTTCGATCAACTGGCTGGTCTCTCAAGCCATATGTACCAGAAGCATGCTAATCAGTGAAATGAAGTAAAGAAATGGCATGATGCCTCATATCACTTGAATGCACACAACTACGCCTAGTGGTCCTTTCGGGAACACCAACGTATTGCTGTATTAGAGTGCAAGATTTCGTCCCTGGGTATGTATAATGTTAATACCTTTATTGTGTCTTACATGTTGCACCCAAGGGACACTATCGGTTGTGGGTAATGTAGTATTGACTATAGGGCCATCCTGAACTCACTTGAAAGTCTTCTCCCTCCTTCCAGTGGCCGCCCTCCTGAAGAAGCTACACTGACATGTCCAGTTGGGTACTGGAAGGGAGCTGGTTGCTAATGGACTGCCCCCAAGATTAAAGTTCTGTTCAATGTACTGCCTGATACTTTGGATTCTGAGCTGGCCCTTTGCCTACCCAGTCTCCAGTATATAATCCAAATAACAGCAACTCCATTAATATGGTCCTCCTAGATGTATAGAGCCTGTTGATGAGGAGTACGGGTTAGTAGAAACCCAGTAGAGGCTTAATGAGTATGATAAGAATATCCTCAGATAGATATATCTATCGCCCGGTTCACACTCCACCCACATCTATTGAACAGGTGAAGAGGCTCATCCCTTGTTCCCTGTTTAGGATGCGGTTTCCGGTTTTCTCTTTTCCAATCTTTTCACTTTGTTTTGTTTTTTTTTTCAATTGGAGTAGATAGACTAAACTATCGCCCGGTTCACAAACCACCCACGTCTATTGAACAGGTTAAGAGGCTCATCCCTTGTTCCCTGTTTAGGATGTGGTTTCCGGCTTTCTCTTTTCCAATCTTTTCACTCTTACGTAGCCCCCTGCACATCAGTGGCGTTACCGCCTTGCTCGGGGTGATACGATTAAAAAAAAACAGTCTAAGACGTTGTGTAAGACGATGTGTGGCAGGTTCGAATCCTACCGAATGACACGCGTTTTCGTAATAAAAAATTTATCGTAAATAGATATAAATATATACAAATAGATATAAATATATACAATACTGTTTAATTTTAAAAAAAACACAGAATATCTACTTAAATATGAGTATCGATCAAAAATAATGTTCAAACAAATCATTTCAAATTGTCGGTTGTTTATAACCAAGTTTCGTTAATTTCCATAATATATATATATATATATATATATGTGTGTGTGTGTGTGTGTGTGTGTGTGTGTGTGTGTGTGTGTGTGTAACAATTCACAGACAGAGTGTATGAGTTGAAAAGACAAAATGTATGAAAAAAATGGCAATACAAAAAAAAACTGTAGTTAACCGACGCGTTTCGTCTTCTGGGTGATTTTATCAAAATAATATAGGATTTATTATACTCCCACGTGTTTATATATACAAAGGGAAAGGTATGATTGGTTTATCAAGGTTTGTAAATTTGAGAAAGTTCATAAATGTTCGTCAAGGGGGTTGATAAGTAAAGC
The DNA here is from genome assembly GCA_037127315.1 of Ascarosepion bandense. Lineage (NCBI taxonomy): Eukaryota > Metazoa > Mollusca > Cephalopoda > Sepiida > Sepiidae > Ascarosepion > Ascarosepion bandense. The sequence continues at coordinate 12,625,107 of JBBBDQ010000293.1, read as the reverse complement.
TAAAGTCTGAAGAAATCACCTTATTTCCTAATTCAAAGTCTGGTGAAACTTAAAGTGAGCTCGAAAAAAAAATGTTAATATTACTCGCTCAATTTACTTTTCACTAGATTTTGAATTAAGACACATTGTATCCTCCACATACTTTAACATCTCCGTTAATCAGACTCCGTACTACGATGAACGGACGTCTCTTCGAGGAGCCCCAATACCTTGAGAAAATATTGGGTCTCACATTCACACTCAACTTCATATGGAATCCTTATATACGATCCATTGGTTTAAGATGCGGTTAAAATGATCGGCTTTCTGTACAGCTTCACTAAGTACCTGACTCCTCATGCCATTCTCTAACTTTAAAAAAGCTAGATCTGGCCGAAAGTGGAGGACTGTTAGCATATTTTAGCATATGCTGCCCAGATCTCAATTTCCAATCTTGATAAAGTTCCAAAATGTTTCCGAGTTCTTGTTTAAAAAGAATTATTTTCCACACTTCAAGCGCTCTCTCACAGACAGGATGGGACGAGTTTCTCACTGCTCAATCATTCCATGGAAAGTTCTCCGACGAATCGCATCGCCTGGTTACACCAGGTCGGACCTTCACGGTTAGAATCCTCCGTGACACTTACATAATAGTAAAACGCCTACACTGATTCCGTATTCCATCGGCGACAAGTGGTGCAGTGGATATCGACTCGGAACGACAAATCGGGGTGCCAAGTTCAAATTCCACTTGAATTCCTTGCCTCGAGTTACGCACAAATACTCAATTGATGCCAAAGGATCTCGATACTTTTTGCTCTTCTGCTTCTTCAAAAGATTACAACGATAATATCTAAGAAATTATTTGCTAATTAGAAACATACATATTCTATTAACGTGAAGAGCAATAAAAATATGCCAAATAAAACTAAAAGTTGTTCAACTTACTTCTTTATATGCGATAGGTAAATTGTTGAGGATGGGCCTTGTGGTGTAGTGGATATCGACTTGGAACGAGAATTCGGGGTGCCGAGTTCAAATTCCAGTTGAATTCCTTGCATTCCCTTACGTACAAATACCTTTGGGAATGGTATTAATCCATCTCTTTCCTCTAGTTATGTGTTAAAAAACAAGACAGATTGGGTTCTATGGCAGTCATGTCTCTTTCGAGACATGAACGCCCAAGCGTTTATCACGTATGGCATTTAACTGACTGACTGAAGTTTAAAAAAAAGTTTATTGTAGATGACGCTGTATTGTCATATTTTTCACTAGTGCATACTACCAGCCATAATTATTAGGTCACCCCAGTGTTTTAAAAAATATGTATTTCATGCTATCTTTTAGTATTTATTGCCAAGTGATAATTGTAAATGAAAAAAAAAAAAAAAAGACCGGCTGCAACCACTCTCTCACTGGCGTGATGTGGCTTCCCTGTGCCTCTTCTACAAGTACTTTCATGGCTTCTGCTCCGATGAGCTTAAATCACTGGTACCGCTTAAGCACGAATTTACACGAGATACTAGATTAGCAACTAGGTCCCACCCTTTTACATTTAAACAAATAAGATGTAGCCGTAAATTCTACTCCAACAGCTTCTTTTCTCGCGCTTCCCGCCTGTGGAACTCCCTTCCACAAGTCTGCTTTCCCCACAGCTATAATCTCCAGGTGTTTAAATGTAGGGTCAATAGACACCTCCTATCACACTAACTCCCAATTATTCTCAGAACACTCTCATCTACCCAACTCTCATTCTCGGTATCCTTACCCGCCTATCACCCACCCTCTGACATTTCCTATATTTAATCATCCTTTCTCCACTCTATGTAGCCCCCTGCGCAGTAGTGGCAGTGACATGCCTTGCTCGGGGTGAAACGCTTATAAAAAAAAAAAATAGAATGGTTCTTTTGTTAATACTGCACAATAACAAGTGCATCAAATGAATTTATAAATATTTAATAATTACCTTTATTGCAGTTTCATCAATGAAAGAATAAAGAAAATTTAGGGTGATTCTGACGATTCCATCTTTGCTTTCTTGCCTTGCAAAATTTTGCAAAGTGATAATAACAAAAGAACTATTCTATTTTCATTTGGCAATAAATACTAAAAATAGTATGAAATACATAATTTCTTTTAACATAACTGGGGTGGTTTAATAATTATGGCCGGTAGTGTATGTGTGTGGTTAGTTTGTCTTCAACGTTTAACGCGTGTACTAGTGAGATAACTGAGAAGTGTTCCGTTTAACAATGGTAGAATATTCATACGGTGAGCAGGTGGATATGACTTTTACATACGGTCGCGCGAATTGTAATGTACAAGAAGCTGCCTTTGGTCTGGAAAAGCAATATGATACAAGCGTTCAGGTACGCCTGACCACGAAGAACAAATTCACCAAGTTGTCGCTGACGATCCAGGCATCAGCACAGGTCAAGTAGCATTAACATGCCGTACATCTCATATTACCGTATAGAGGGTACTTCAAGAGCAGCTTCTGTATCCGCATTATTTGCAATGTGCGCAGGTTATTTCACCAAGTCTCTGCCCGGAGATCGAGCCAAGAAGACAGAGAGCTTGACAATTGCGAACTTTCTCGGAACACAAAGTATTTACCCAATATCTCTCGACTAAGACGGAATGTGCTAAAAGATGGGAATTTTACTTATAAACCCATTCGTAGACACTCGAAACAAGATCAAAGTGTGCCCAGCCCTCGCATACTCCGGATTGGGCACCAAGCTAGTCTTATATTCTCAGCTTAATCTCTGTCCGGTGTCGCAGTCTCAGCTGATTCGAACTTTGTCCGAAGACCGAGAGTTTGTTTTCCTTTTTTAACCGAGTCCCAGTCCAGAGACCTAGGCCAGATTTAGTCGTTCTCAACCCCAAAAACTGAGAGTTTGACTGACAATTTCGAGTTTGTGTGGAACACTAAGTATTTACCAATAATCTCCCCACTGATACTGGATGTGACATAAAGACGATTATTTAATGGGAGCAATCCAAACCTATTAGCTAAAGCAAAAATTTCCCGTATATTTTGTAATAAGGCAGTGTTGGGATTTGTCTGTTTTTTTCCACAGACGAACTCTACCCTTCGGCATAGCCTCGTCTGGGTTCCTCTCCACCCCAAAGCAAAGAGTCCGACAAGGTTGTATTCGGTTGGAACACTGGCTATTTACAAGAAGCCTCCACACTGAGGCCAGATGTGAGACGAGGTTGATTTTAACGTGAGAATTTCGATTCCTTAAGCTCGGGTAAAAATTTCCAGTAAACCTTGCATAAGGTATAGTAAGGCTCTTGTCTAATGTTACCCAGACGAGATTCTGTCCTTGGGCTCCTCTTCGCCTGAAGACAGAGAGTGCAACAAGAAGGGTTCCGGGTGAAACATTGGTATCTACCGGCTTCCTGATGCTCTATGCGGGACACAGTTACTTTGTAGTGGGAACCCCGGACCCTTAAACCATGGCGAAATTTCTCTTAGATCCTGCACAAGGAAGGGTCGGACACCCGTCTACTTTTCCCCAGACGAGACTCTACCCTTCGACTGAGCCTCGGCTGGATTCATCGCCGCCCAGAGCCAGAGAGTCTGGACAAGTAATGTTCCGGGTGTAATACTGGCCTTGAACTCTGTTTGAGTTCGATATTTTATGGGGCCTTGTCGAGTTCATTTGTGTTAAAAGGTGTTAAAAGGTTTGTCCTATTTATTTCAAAACTTTTCGCTTTTGATATTTTTTATTTTCTTAAATATATTATTTATTACTTAAAATTTCACCCCTCCTCTTTCTGGCGTGTTCACCAGATATTGAACTTTGTATTTCTTTCATTTTGGGTCAACCACACCTGGTTTTCCGTATGTTTCCATTTTCACCCACGTTTATTGAACAGGTGAAGAGGCTCATCCATTGTTTCTTGTTTAGGATGTGGTTTCCGGTTTTCTCTTTTCCAATCTTTTTACTCTTACGTAGCCCCCTGTGCATCAGTGGCGTTATCGCCTTGCTCGGGGTGATATGATTAAAAAAAATATATCTGTGCGTTCAGCAAATACTTGGGGTGTTAGTACATTAAGATATCATACAGAATTTGCATAGGTTCTTTCTTTATTGCGGATCTTTCTTCAATAAATTTTTCCTTTAACTGATTCTTATTCCTTTTGTTTTCCCACTTTTTCTTTCACTATATAAATCATTTTTCCAATTTGCGACCTTATGTTGCCCCTTCCCGCATTTCTTTTCCTATTTTTATATATCTTGAAATCACTTTTGAAAACTTTTGTTATATTTGTTATATCTTCTTATTTATTTTTGACCAAGTAACAACTTGTCAAACACCGAATTAATTTTTCTTGCGAACATCAATTCTGCCGGTGACATGCATACCAGTGTATTTTTATTAAGGATTATAGATATAATGTCAAGAATTTTTGTAGTACTTATTCACTCACTTTTGTTTTTTTCAAAGCTCTCTTAAAAGTACCAACAAAACATTCAACTTCTCCCTTTGAGCTAGGATGATACGACAGTGTAGTAATATGTTCAATCCAGAATATTTTACAATTTTTTTTATTAACCAGTGAATTGTTTAGCGTTATCTAAGACTATCACATCCGGAATACCATATCTTGAAAACAGTTCATGTAAAAAATTAACTGTAATCATTGGTGTTGTTAGTTTTTTCTTTTTTTTTTTTGCACTTATAAATTTTCGTTCACTTAGTCAATCTATTCACTACCGCTAGATAATGCGATCCAATCCGTTTATCAAACATGTAAAATCTGTTTAGTTTTAACCCCGAGTGTCTCTCTGATGATAAAATCGCGGGAAGTTTTTGCTGCCATAACACAACCTCTGCAGTCATGTAGTATTTTTTTCAATATCTTAATCAATTTAGTACAGCATGTATAACTTTTCAGTTGACATGATGGGCATTCAGGACGCCGAACATAAATACCCATCATGCATAAACCACATGCGTCTTTGTATTAGAAGCGGTATATTCACTATCAAGTCTTGAAGTGTGTCCGAAATAAATTTTTCTATAGGCATTTCCTGAAAAATGTGATGGCTGAACATTGTGACCTACCAGTCACCTACAATTCCAGCTCCTGCATTAATCGCAAACTGATGCTGGTGTCTAGCCTGTATTGCACCATAGGGATTTCGATCCGCCCATAAATGTTGGTTGTGTATATTTGTTATTCCATCTCTTCCAAATGTAGCCTCATCTGTTGGTTGGTTGGTTGGTTGGTTGGTTGGTTGGTTGGTTGGTTGGTTGGTTGGTTTGTTTGTTTGTTTTTGTTTTATGGCAAATCAACCTTGGCGGGTCATTTATTGCCAACTAATTTTTTTTTTTATTTATTGCTGGGAATACCTTTTTTTCTTTCAACAATTTTATTGTTATTTTTATATAAATTTTGTGTCTAGTAATACTTATTTCTTTTTCGAATATCAAGATTCATTGGGATTTGTTTTTTAAGGGGAGGGTCCCCAAGTCCTACCCTGTGATTTAACCAATAACTAGAAGGAAGAGACGGATTAATACATTTCCCAAGGATACCAGTGCTTAAGTGAATGCAGGGTATTCAACTGGTATTCGAACTCGGCCTGTACCCACGGAGTATTGAGGAAATATTCACTCTAACCCGCTGCTAAATGGATGTAGAAGCGACGGATTCATTTCTTTTCTAAGGGTATTTGCGAGTAAGTAAATGCAATGAATCCGACTAGATTTCGAACTTGAATCTGCGATTTTTCGTTTCGTGTCTGAAGCAAAAAACAGACTGACATCACTTTCTGTTGACAATTTCTTTTTAATCACTTCACCCCAAACAGGGAGGGGCCGCTACTAGTACGCAGCGGGTTACAGTGAATACTTTCCTCAATACTTGGGTACAGGAAATATTGAGAAAAAATTTTTAAAGAATTTAAAGTTTTGGAGATTGTAGCTATCAGATGTGCGTTGTGATGCAGTGGATATCGGCTCGAAATGGGTGCTGAGTTCGAATTCTAGTTGAATTCCTTGCATTCACTTACGCAGAAATACCCTTGGGAAAGGTATTAATCCGTCCCTTCCCTCCTGTTATGGGTTAGATAATGGGGCAGATTGGGTTCTATAGTCTTGGCTGATAACCAGTCTACTGCAGAAAGTAATGGCAACCTAATGCCGGATAATCTTCTGCTCAGTCAGTCATGTCACTTTCGAGACATGATCGCCCAAGCGTGTATCACGTATGGCACATAACTGACTGACTGAGCTATCAGAGAAGCAAGTAAATGGAAAGAAGATCCAAGTTCGAGAAAAATGTAACTGTTGGAGTAGAAGTGGTGGTTACATTTCATTATTTCAACGGTAAAAGGGTTGGCACCCGATTCCAGTCTGGTCAGTCAGTTAAGTGCCATACGTGAAACACGCTTGGGCGATCATGCCTCGAAAGAGACATGACTGACTGGGCAGAAGATTATCCCGCAGTAGGTTGCCATTGCTTTCTGCGGTTGACTGGTTGCCGACCAAGGCAATAGAACCCAATCTGTCTTGTTATTTAACCCATAACTGGAAGGAATAGACGGATTAATACCTTTCCCAAGGGTATTTGCGCGTAAGTGAATGCAATGAATTCAGCTGGAATTCAACTGGGCTCCCCGATTTGAGCCGATATCCAATGCACCACAACGCACATGTGGTCGGGGTACCAGGGTAAAAAGTTCCTTAGAGCAGCTGTCATAAAATTATTGTATAAAGAGAGAGGTAAGCAACGAGAGAAAGTGGCTGAAGTCAAGATGCCAAGTCAGTATCGATTAATTTTTTGGATCTTGTCAAGAACCTCGCGGCGAATTGCAGGTAAACTCGACCAGATATGGCGGCATTATTCAATGCACTGAAGGATAGATCTATTACTGTGCAAAATGTATTCTGTCGTGAAAACATTTCGGACGCGACGCAATGACCAAACTTTCCTGTCAGTAAACGCATCGGTTGATTCAATGCAGTCGTTTCACATCAGGAGGATCAAAAAGGTGATGCCAAGTAGGCGTAGTTCGCTGCTCTCCAGGAGACTAGCATCAGTTATGCTGATTGCGTACAAGAAAGTTTCTCTATGGTGGTTAAAAGAGAGCAGTTTTTTTTGTTTTTTTTTTGGAGGCATTAAAATTTACAAGCCATTTCTTGCTTCAATTAACAATTACAATTGGTTTGCAGTAGCTGAGCACACTCTTGCAGAGTCGCCAGTAAAATTTACAATCCATTTCTTGCTTCAATTAACAATTGGGAATCCTTTTCATGAACAGCAGCCAGGTTTACTTTGTCAGCCTTGGCGGATTTATTACTGCGACAGGAGTAAATGACGATGTCATCTGTATAAATGCCAGCTTGGGAACTGATGCTATCAGGAAGATTATTGATGAAGATCAAAAATATCTTCGAAAGAAACAGCTTAAAACAATTAGAATATGGCCATGAGGGACACCCATGTCCATGCGAAAAGATCTGTAAATGTGCCCGTTCAAAATGGCCATCATTTCATGATTTGATAAGAACGATTGGAATTAAATCAAACAATCACCCAGTAATAGCTTGCCTGGAAGGCCAGTACGCCAAACCCTATGTAACGCTTTCCAGATATCTAGAGCTTCGCCATTATTATCAAGAGCCTGGCATATATATTCAGTGATAGCCGTTAGCACATCAGCAGTAGACTTGAGGAAGCAGAAGCCATATGGTAAAAGGCTAAAAGTTACAGGAGTCAGAGTGTTAACAAGTGTTCTTAAAATTAGGAACTACATGCTTGAATGCAGAAAGGGAGGCGACATTTCTGGAGTTTGGAGAGAACTGGATGCAGCTCAGCGGCACTTTTCTTTAGAACAACGGCTGGAATACCATTCCATATCTTCCGTTTAACGTATGAGAGTCTAATTTAGTTATGATATCCGAAACCAGAAAAGGGGGTTATGCAGATATCACTCAGTGGAACCAGTTTTGGGTTGGAAATGTTTTGTGTGGTTACTCCAGACGAGTCAAGTGTTGAGTTGGAAGAAAATTTACGAGCAAAACATTCAACCTGGACTGCTCAATACGTAAGGAATTGATGGTTTGCAGTAGCTGAGCACACTCTTGCAGAGTCGCCAAAAAAAACAAAACCCAACGTGGGAGATGCTACGTGTTGATTCATTTTATCAGCAAACAATAGCTTTCCTTCATTCAAGTCAGGCCTGCATTCATTAAAAGCGGTCTGTTGTAATCGGACGTGTCATTCTGGTACGTCCGGAAGAAATGTATCCTGTGGGCAGTAGCGGCTGAGCATGCAGGTAAAAGTCAAGAAAATGAACGCGATTTTCGCTTGGAATTTTCCTGCTGGAATGAAATCATCAATGCCGGCTTTCATACCAGAGGGGACTGGGTGACTAAAAATTTCGTTCCAAGGGACGTCATGAAGGAAATCTCGCAACGAGTCCCAATCCGTGTGTTGATAACAGAAAGATATGTTGCTACGAGGTTCTTGGATAATGCGGTAGTTAAAAGAGATGTTTACAGACACCATCACATGATCAGAATTGACAAAAAGGTAGAGCTGCATAGCACGACATAAATCAAGGATTAAGGTTAAAAGAAAGATCTAGAAGAGAATTGTCTCCTTCAATGTTACTGGGGAAACGCGTGGGGAAATACATCATTTGCGTGAGAGATTGAGATGTCCAGGATTTAGATGCAAAGCGAGGTCAGTGACAGAGTGTTTAAACATGTTGACATGATGGGCATTAAAGTCACCAAATACAAATATATTTGCAAACAGATGTTGAGAAATGGCTTTGTCTATATTGTCAGAAATACTTTCTAGCACGCTAGTCATGAGAGGAAGGGGAGAGTTAGAGAAAGTAGTGATAGCTGACTGAGTTTAGTAGAGAGAAGCAGGTAAACAGGTAAAAAATGTAAAATGAAAAACAGTTGAACAGGTAAAAATTGTCTGGAGATGCAAGAGAGAGTTCCCTATCCAACGGCAAATGTTCGCTGACATAAATAACTAGGCCATGCATTTCGATATTAGATTCCTTCCTAAAAGGAGGGAGGTATCTATGATTCGAGAGATCAGAAGACGGGATTTTAGAGTTAAGATTAGTTTCATAGAGAGTCAGGATGTCTGGGGAATTTACGAAGTGGAACGATTCCACACTGCAAAATTTGGATATTGGTGAAAGAAATATAAAAATGTACCTTTAAGTTGTGGTATATTTATGGATAAAAGTGTATAATATCAGTGCTAGGATATATATATATATATATATATATATATATATATATTGAAAATAAATTGAAAATAAAAACAAATTTATATATATATATATATATATATATATATATATGAATTTGTTTTTATTTTCAATTATTATAGTTTACATTGCAACGCGGAAATGTTTATGTTTCGGAATATTTACCTCGCCATCAGGCAATATTAGATCATTGTTGTGAAAAGTATTTTCATTTCAATATAAGAAACATTACGTTTGTTATTTATGGATGTGTGTAAACAGAAAAATTTATGTGTGTGTTCAATTTAACTAATCAGAATAAAGTTAATAGTTTACTTATATTATGCTCTACAATATTTGTTGCATTGAGCACTTTTACAAAAAAAGTAAATGCTGGAGAACTCGGAAATGTAAAACTGTTGGTTCTCTTCACCTGGATATATATATATATATATAAAATTCAAATTTTGTAAAAGTATTTATGTTTAAACTATATATATATATATATATATATATAAGGTTTAACATAAATAATTTACAAAAGTTAAATTTTTGTGTTATTAAGATTTAAAGAAATTTTACGGTGGATGATACTGTGTTGACATGGATACTAAGTTACATTTCTCACTTGTGTGTATTTGTGGCTAGTTTGTCTTCGACATTTAACGTGTGTAGCAGTGAGGTAAGTGACAAGTATTCCGTTTGACCGTGTCAGAATATTCAAATGGTGAGCAGGCGGACATGATTTTTTACATACGGCCGCGTGAATGGTAATGGACGCAAGGCTACTCGGTTGCATAAGAGTGCGTTTCAAGATCGAAGGTAGAAGAGTCATCCAACCTTTGCTGCTGTTTATCGTTGCGTTGCTGAGACAGTATCTCTCGCATCACAAACTATGGATCATGGAAGACCGAGATTCGTTCGTACGCCTGACCACCAAAAACACAATCTACAGACTGTCGGAGCCGATCGAGGTATTAACACCCATCAAATGGTCCTATCATGTCGTACATATATTACCGCATGACGATACTTCAAGAATAGCTTCTGTATCCATATTATTTGCATCGTATTCAGGGTTTCTCGCTCATCGACCACTCACCACAGAACTTTTACCGATGGCTTATTGCACAAAATGCCGATCCCAATGTTACTCTCTTCAGTCTTGTTTACATATGAAGTTAAATAGCAAGATAGAATGGGTACTATAGCCTTGCTTGGCAACCAGTCTACCGCAGAAAATAATAGCAACTTACTGCGGGAAAGTCAGTCATGGCATTTAACTTACTGACGGAATTGCATATGCCCTAGCTCTGATACTGATCTATAAATATAGAATACTTTATATATATATATATATATATATGAAATGATTTGTTTGAACATTATTTTTTATCGATACTAGTATTTAAGTAGATCTTCTGTTTTTTTTTAATTAAACAGTATTATATGTTTATATCTGATTATGCCTGATTATTTACGATAAACTTTTATTACGTAAATGTGTGTCATTCGGTAGGATTCGAACCTGCGACCCCTATACACAGAGGTTTGAATTATTTAAAATTGTCGATTGTTTATAACTAAGTTTCGTTAACCTTCGTCAATATATATATATATATATATATATATATATACTTCTAAGACCACGTAGTATTTTCATTGTTTGGAGTGCTGTCCTCATCTTTATTGCCATGTTTACGACGTTTCGGCAGTTGCCCGCTCCGACCTTCTTCAGGTTATAGAAATTTCGAACCGAATCCTTTATTTCGATCACTGGTAGATATCATTTACATTCCATGTGCAGTGCAACTTCCATATGTCTTTTATTAAATCTTCTTTAACTTAATATTCTAAGTTATTTGTTAATCGCTGCTGTAGCCAAGTATCGAACTCTTTAGGTGAAGTCACTGGAGCCAACCAAAGCTTTTATCCACTGGGCCATATATATATATATATATATATATATATATATATATATATATATATATATCCAGGTGATAAGAATGTTTTAGAATTCCGAGTTCTCCGGTATTTACTTTTTTATAAATGTGTTCAATACAACAAATGTTGCAGAGCATAATGTAATTATTTTCTGAATTAAGATTAATTATAATTATAATTATAACACGGAAATTTCTATGTTTCGACTTTTTACTTCATCATCAGGCAATGTTAGATCAATGTGAAAATGATGACGAGGTAAAAAACTTGAAACATAAAAGTTTCCTTATCGCAATGTAAAATATATTAATTTTAATTAAAAAAACTAATTTAATATATATATATATATATATATATATATATATATATATATATATATATATATATTACATATGTGCACACTCATAAGTATATTTATTTTTTCCAATCTTCTCACTTTTTTTTTTCAATTCAAAAATAACCCCTTCCTTTGTAAGCTAGACGAAACCAAATTTTTCCTTTTCTTCACTCACAACTCAATCCAAAAGTTAAAATCTAAAATTAGACATGATTTACTTCCGTAAATTTTTGTGACGAAAATTCTCTTAAAACTTAACCGTCATTTTTTTATTTTTTATTTATTTTTATTTTTATCTTTCTCTCTTTTTATTTTTATTTTTATTTTTATTTCCATTTTGAAAGAAGTACCGTTGCTGAGGAGATGTAAAATCTCTCTTAGGGATTTTTTGTCGAAATGTTCATTCAACATTTTTGAATATTGAAAATTTATTTTATTTTATATTAGCTCTGTAATTTTAATTACATTGAGCTCTCCTCCTGTATAATTTTTTAATATTAAATTTTTTAAATATTAATTAGGATCAGGTTCTTGGGATTTACCTTCCTACTTTTCCGTTTTGGATTAAAGTATTTTAATAAATATATATATGGGGGATAGCGATATATATATATATATTTATATATATTTAATCCCTTAGGTCTTCGTCGAATTAAGTTTATGTCTCCGTCGATGGTGATTTTCTAAGCGCAGCGTAGATGTGGAAAAGGCTGATGGTGTGGGGCACCTAGTGGGGATGGAATTCACTACTAAATTAAAATAATTTTAACGAGAGAAGCTCGGTCATCATTACACCACGTTGAGGTGGCCAACGTATACATAACTATGTTGTCCGCATAAATCCTCCTATAGATGAATCGTGTTGGTAATGCCATGTCCATTCAGCCAACAAGCAGTTTACATAATATGCGTAGAAGTAAAAAAAAATCTTCTTTTATTCAATACGAATAAGGAAAAAAAAAAGATTAAAAGAATTATTTCCTTTTTCTCGTTTACATATGAGTTTACGATCCGACGAGTATATTATCAAAGCATTTGTTACCTAGCACCTTTGGTGTTTATCCGCAGGGTGATTGAAAAATAACTCCCTATTTTATGCATGATGGACAAACTATAATTTTTACAAGATGAGGGAGTTTATGATACATAAAATAGGAAATTACTTGTAGGTCACAAAAAATCCTTATTATATTTTAATTTTGGACCGGTGCGAAATGTTAAAAATGTTTTGTTTTTTTTAATCGTTTCACCCCAAGCAAGGTGGTAGAGCAACTGATGCGCAGGGGGCTACATAAGAGTAAAAGTTTAGACAGGAGAAGAGTGAAGATAAGAACGAACCAGTTACAGGGGGCGTTAGAGAATAGGCAAGAGAAGGATGGAAACACAGGTGTGAAGAAAGTTGCGAAGACAGAGAGAAAGGAAAATAACAAAATATACCGGGTGATGTAAAAAGAACTGGAGGTACGTGGATAAGAGATGGGTATTGACATTGCATATAAAATTCCTGGAATGAGTGAATCTTTGGTGCCTCAAAATGGAATTGGTGAGCAGATTTCAAATTCTACTTAATTTGTTGCGTTCACTTTCTCACAAATACCTTTGGTAAATTTATCACTTCTCCCTTCCTTCACATCGTTATGGTTTAAACAGCAAGGTATTCTGGGCTGTGCGTTGTGGTGCAGTGGATATCGGCTTGGAACGATAAATCGAATTCCTTGCATTCACTTATGCGCAAATACCCTTGGAAAGGTCTCTTGCTTCCAGATATAGGTTAAATAACAAGACAGATTGGGTTCTATAGCCTTAGTCAGCAAACCAATCTATCACAGAAAGTAATGGCAACTTACTGCGGGATAATCTTCTGCCCAGTTAGTCATGTCTCTTTCGAGACATGATTGCCCAAATGTGTATCACACATGGCACTTAACTGAGTCTTGGTTATCAACACTCTGATAGTAGTCGTTATAGGATAACTCTGTATTTCAAAACAAGAAGAGGCAAGCGGGGAACCACAGAACCATTTTCCCCAAGAAGTGGTGGCAATTCACAGATAATAAAGAAAAGGAATTTGTGGAGGGCCATAATCACCTATCCTGGAGCAAAATGACATTAAGAAATGAATAATAAATGAGAAACTGGACAAATCGTTTTTGAATCTGTAGAGCAAGCAACAGGAATCCATTATCTCCACCAAGAAGCTATTGCCCGCCAGAGTTATTAAAAAAAAAGGAATCTGTGGCGGATCCCATTCGCTTCACTTCTGAAGGGAAAAACATTAAGAAAATAAACAATAAGAGAGAAACTTCACAACTCTGTTTTGAAAGTGTCAAAACTAGTATCTTTCCGAAGAAGTAATAGCAATTCGCAGATAATAAAGAAAGACAATCTATGGAGGTCTATAATCGCCTCTCTCCTGAAGGGAAATGGCATTAAAAAAATAAATAATAAAAGAGAAACTGGACAACTCATTTTTGAAACCGTAGAGCAAGCAACCGGAAACCGCTATCGTTCCAAAAAAAAAAAAATAACGACAATTCACAGAAAATTAAAAAAAAGGAATCTGTGGAGACCCGTTATCGTCTCTCTCTGGAAGTAAAATGGCATTGAAAAATATATAAGAGAACAACTCTTTTTTTTAATCGTAGAAACTGCAACCGGAAACCATTGTCTTTCCCAAGAAGTCATGATAATTCTTAGATAATAAAGAAAAGAAACCTGTGGAGGACCATAACCGCATCTTTCCTAAAGTGAAATTGCATTAAAAATAAATAAAAGAGAAACTGGACAAATCGTTTATTGAAACCATGATGAAAGCAACAGGAAACATCTATCTTTTCCAAGAACTTATGACAATTTCACAGATAATAAAGAAAGTGAATAAGTCTTGAGCCATGATCGACTCCTTAAAAGACCATGAAATCTTAATTGGTAAATCTGTATAGACACGCTCACACAGATTTATATGACTTCCGAGGGACCAGCGTATAATTTTCTTACATCATCGACGCGTACCTTTACAAACCTCAGACGTGACAAAGACGCAGAGTATTATAGTTCAAATATGATTAAATTAATCACCTTATGTGTGTCATGTACCCACCCCTCAGGCGTTGGCGCTCATGACTCACCACCATTACCTATATTTTTTTAGTTCTTAGTAACTTGTTTTCTGTTTTTTTATTTATTTATTTGCCATCTTTCCTAATCCCCGTTCTACCAATCATTTACACAAACTCGTTAGATCCTCTTGATATGTATTGTGAGTTTCGTATTTTTCGAACCCTTTTTCCAGAATATCTACCCTAGAAATTACAAATTTTTTCTTTTTAATTCTATGCGTAAACGACGTTTTTGTTTCCATTTACTTTAAAACGCGTTCGTTATTCACAAGTTCAGTCTATGGTATTCTCAGCATCCTTCTGTAGAACGACATTTCTAATACTTCACATCACTTCTAGGGGATTGTCTAATATTCGATGACATATACGTCATTACTATTTTCGCGATTTTCCTGTTTCTTAATAAATTGCTTAACTTTTGGAAAGCACTTTACGTTATTGCGCATACGTCTGTGGGTGTTGCATTTTCTGCCTTAAAACATTGCATCAGTTCAGTTAAGTGCCTTACTTGATACACGCTTGGGCGACCATGTCTCGAAAGAGACATGACTGACTGCGCAGAAAATTATCACGTAGTACGCTGTCATTACTTTCTGCAGTAGACTGGTTGCCAGCCAAGACTATAGAACCCAAACTCTCCTTTTATTTAACCCATAACTTGAGGGAAGAGACGGATTAGTACCTTTCCCAAGGGTATTTACGCGTAAGTGAATACAAGGAATTCAACTGGAATTCGAACTCGGCTCACCCATTTCTCGTTCCGAGCCGATATCCACTGCACCACAAAACATAGCATAGCTGCTTAATTTGCTAACAGCCATAGTTTCTTTCTTTTTACAATTGATATTTATTGCTTTTCGTCTCTTTCTTTTAATACATTCTAGAGGAGTTAATGTATTTTCCTTTCTGTGTCTGTAATTAATACTGTCATTTGAATATCTAATGTCTTGTGACTTTAAATGTTATTTTTAGTAGATACAGGTATTTGAATCAACGTTCAGTTTATTTATCAAACATGATATTTATATAAATTCGTCTGTCGGAGTGAATATTCAAGACATCTTATGAAAAGAAAATATGCACACTCCGGTAGGATTTGAACCCGTGTCCCATTTGCAGGAGAAACCGTCGTCAGATTCATTCTTCTTCAGACCGACTTGGACACGTAGTTCATCGCCTATCAATCAAGGTCGTATGTTGCCTTATTAACGCAAATACTTCCTAGATTCTCGAAAGATTTCTGAAGAAACCATCGGTAGATATGACCTCCTTTAGACAGACTTGGTCACAGAGTTCATCGGCTATCAAGAAACGATAAATAGAGCCTTATAAACGCAAATACTTCCTAGATTCTTGAAAGAAATGTTCGAGGAAAATCGTCGTTAGATCTAAACTTCTTTACACCGACTTCCCCATATATTGCATCGCCTAAGAACAAGACCGAATTGCGCCTTTTAAAAACGAATTCTTCCCAGATTTTTGAAAGATTTAAAGTGAAACCAACGTTAGAACTGGCCTTCTTTACGTCGACTGGGCCACAGAGATGGCTACTTCTCAAGGACAGCTGAATAGTTTCTTATAAACGCAAATCCTTCCCAGATTCTCAAAAGTTTTCATGGATGATCGTCGTTAGATCCGATCCTTTGTAGATCGACTTCGCCATAGAATGTATAGTCTAAGAAGCAAGGCCGAATGACGCAAGTTCTTCCTAGATTCTTGAAACATTTCAAGCGAAACAAGCGACCTTTCTTTAGGCCTAAACTACAAAAGCTTCTACAGAAGGTTTTAAAAGAAATCAGAAAGAAGACTAAACCATCAAAAAGACTGAATGTATGGTTGTTAGCAATGATAGCCCAGCATTATTATTATTGAATCGAGTTATAAAAATCCCTTTTCAAAATTCGTTTATTGGGAAATGTTTTAACCGAGGATAGAAAATACGCCACGATAATCCGATTGAGCATTGGAATAGAAAAAGGTTAAGAAACATGTTGTTGGAAACAAAGAAACGAGTTTTGAACTGCTGTTTAATAACAATCCTCATATATGGCAGTTAATGCTGGTCAATTTTCTTCGCAGTTACAGAGAAGGCTTTAGACAATGGAAATATCTACAGGGGAATGCTGAGAATACCATGAAAAAGCGTATAAACATCGTTTCTTAGGCCCAAAGAAGGGCCTGAGAAATATTTTTCAATGAGCCTGGAGACACCAGCAGCTGTGTTGTCATTTGTCAGGATTTATATTTCCGACATTTTGCTTTTGTAAATAAAATAAATTTCCTGTCACATGGAATTTGTGCACACGTCGGCTCAAAATCTTTTTGACGACAAAAATTGGGACGCACAAAAGGAAAAGTTGAGAAGAACTGTTCTAAAGATCAATGAGATATTACTGGCGAGAAAGCATTACATTATCGGTGGACCGCAGTAGGCAACTTGCAAAAGGAATTGAAAACCTGAGAAATAATTGAAATAATCGTCACGGCGTATTATTAAAATGAAATCAGCTCGTATACTGAGGAAAGTGCTGGTGTATTGAAGAAAGTTTCGGTCACTTGATAACTACAGCAGTGATTCTCAACGTGGAGCATTAAACCCAATCTAAACTTATTTATAAATGAAACTTTGTGTCTCTCTCTCTCTCTCTCTCTCTCTCTCTCTCTCTCTCTCTCTCTGTGTCCGTTACCTATAGACTCCGAAATGGCTGAACCGATTTTCTTGGAAAATTTACACAGTTGTACTATAACCGTCTGCGAGTGTTCTTAGCTAGATTTTGTGTTGAGGTACCCCCGATAAATATCGAAAATCGATTATCGAAATAATAGGGTTATAGAAAGAGTGGTCCAATTTTAATTAAATTTAATACATTCATAGACAAAGACATAAGAAACGATATTCAGAAGTTTCAAGGTTGCAGTTTTTAGAATAGTGGAGAAAATCGATAATATATATATATATATATTAATATATATATATATATATATATATATATATATATATAAGGCAAGATGTTTATGTGTGTGTCTGTTTATCTTCCTGTATATCTGTATTTTCTTCAGCCCTTGTATTTTAGTTTTTCCTTCGGGTTTGGCTCTAAGTAGGCATAATTGTAGTTCTTAGTCTCAGCCATGATACCATTTACTCAGAGGACTTCTTTAGTCTTCAAAATTCAGTTTACGGCGAAAAAATTTATTTGATATCGATACCAGGAAGTCAAAATTTGACTTACATCCATTCATTTTTCTTTCAGTCTACGGTTTCGCTTTAACTGGAAACAACGATTGCATTTTAGGTCTTTCGTGCCAACCGTCCAAAGAGTTTGAGCTCCAGGACCATGGATTAGTTTTAAAGCTTTCATTACACCCGAGCAACGTTGTACTATACTGCTAGTATCAACATAAACTATTTTCTAATGCGCAGGGAGACAACAGTACCAGTGGAGTCATTAGTCACGATCTTTATTTTCTACTATTTTTTTTAATCATATCACCCCGAGCAAGGCGGTAACGCCACTGATGTGCAGGGGGCTACGTAAGAGTGAAAAGATTGGAAAAGAGAAAGGCCGGAAACCACATCCTAGACAGGGAAAAAGGGATGAGCTTCTTCACCTGTTAAAAGACGTGGGTGGAGTGGGAAACCGGGCGATAGTTTAGTCTATCTACTCAAATTGAAAACGAAAAAGAGTGAAAAGATTGGAAAAGAGAAAGCCGGAAACCACATCCTAAACAGGGAACAAGGGAAGAGCCTCTTCACCTGTTCAATAGACGTGGGTGGTGTGTGTATTTCGATTTTGTAACTAAAATGTTTTTCCTGTTACATGAGAATTCTATTTGTGTTTATGTGGATCTGAATTTGTTGACATCAAAAAATGGGTTACAAGGAGGAAATGGTTGAGAAACACAGGTGTAAATATCTTCTTCTTCTTCTTCTTCTTCTTCTTCTTCTTCTATGTGCCCTGTCCCTTCAGGACGTAGGCGATCATGGCTCTCCACGTCTCCCTATCCCTTGTGGCTCTTAGTATGTTTGCTCCTGTTGCTCCTGGCAACCCCCGTTCCGTCATCCACCTGATCAGGCCCTGCAGATATGTTATCCGCTGCCTTCCTCTGTCTCCCCTTCCTTCTATCTGACCAGTCAGTATCAGGTTCTCCAGGATCTCCTTCCTCATTGCATGTCCCAGGAACTTCAGTTGTCTCTTCCTGATGCTCAGCATCAATTTCCTTTTTGTTGCCATTCTTTCTAACACTTCGTCGTTGCTTGTATGTCCACGATATCCGTAGCATCCTTCTGTAGAACCACATTTCGGCCGCCTCCAGTTTTTTCCTCATTTTTGATGATATTGTCCAGCATTCACAGCCGTATTGAAGAACTGACATCACGTAGCAGTCTAGCACCCCTTTCTTCGTTTCTATTGAGATCTTCCTGTGTGTTAGTATTTTGCTCATCTTCTGGAACGCGTCTTTTGCCATGCCAATTCGCCTTCGGATCTCCGTGTCGCACTTTCCATCTCCTGTTAGAACACTTCCTAGGTACTTAAATTCTTGGACTTGTTTGATTCTGTTATCCCCCACCTGTATTTGGCATTTTGGGTTGTATCTTTTGCTGATGACCATGCACTCAGTTTTCTTAAAGTTTATTTGTAGTCCCTTCTTGTCACTCTCCACTGCTACTTTCTGTATGAGATCTTGCAGTTTCCTTTCCGTGTCCGCAATTAGTACTGTATCGTCCGCGTATCTTATGTTGTTCAGGTTGTGGCCTCCAATAACAAATTCCTGGTGTGTCATCTAGTGTCCTCAAAATATTCTCGCTGTATAGGTTGAACAAATCCGGTGAAAAGACACAGCCATGTCTTACGCCTTTTAACGGCCTGCATACGGACAGGTAACGACCTCAGTAGATACACAAAGATAGAAAAAAGGCGGAAATATCTAGGAAGTTTAAAAAATGTGGGGAAACAAAACGCTAAGTTTAGAGTCCGAAAGGGTCAGCTAAAATATCTAAAACATGATGAAAAAAGAAAAAAGAGGGCATGAAAAATTCGGCACTCACAAGACATTGAAAGAAAGAAGGAACAGGGTGAGTAATAAGGTTCAGTAAGTTAAGTGCCTTTTTTTCATTGATGACCATGCATTCAATAAAAATGTTAGCCCAATATGCCAAATACAGGTCGGAGATACTAAAATCAAGCAGGTCCAAAAATTTAAATACCTGGGAAGTGTTATAACAGAAGATGGAATGTGCGACACAGAGATCCGAAGGCGAAATGGCATGGCGAAGGAAGCATTCAAGAAGTTGAGTAAAGTATTAAGAAACAGGACAATTTCGCTAGAAACAAAGAAGAGAGAGCTGGATTGCTTTGTGATGTCGGTTCTACAATATGGCAGTGAATGTGGGACAATATCATCAATGATGAAGGAAAAACTTGAAGCAACTGAAATGTGGTTCTACAGAAGGATGCTGCGAACATCATGGATCGAGCATGTGAGCAATGACGAGGTTTTGGACATGATGGAAACGAAAACGAAATGAATACTGGGCGTCAGGAAGAGACAGCTGTAGTTCCTTGGACATGCAATGACGAAAAAGGACTTGGAGAACCTGATACTAGCAGGCCAGATAGAGGGAAAAAGAGTCAGGCGAAAACAGCGGATAACATATTTGAAGGACCTAATTAACTGGATGATAGATTGGAATAACAGGAGAAGGCGTGCTTAGCACGCCTTCTCCTGTTACACCATTCAACCCTCGTTCTATCATCGTTCTATCTAGCCACCAAAAATAGGGAGACGTGGAAAGCCATGATCGCCTACGTCCTGAAAGGACAGGGCACATAGAAGAAGAAGTTAAGTGGCATGCGTGATACACGCTTTGGGCGATCATGTCTCGAAAGAAACATGACTGACTGGGCAGAAGATTATTCCTGCAATAGGTTGCCGTGCTTTCTGCGGTAGACTGTTTGCCAGCCATGACTATAGAACCCAATCTGTTCTATTATTTAACCCATAACTGGAGGGAAGAGACGGATTAATATCTTTCCCAAGGATATTTTTACGTAAGTGAATTCAAGTGGAATTCGAACTCGGCTCTCCGATTGGGCGTTCCAAGCCGATAAGGCTACCTATCTCATAAGCTTATATGAATTGATGACAATAGAACGGATGATACAACGACAAAGATTATTAAATGCTACAAGGAACAGAAAGTTATGGAGAGTGATGATTTTTCATGTCCTGAAAGGACTTAACAAATAGAAGAAGAAGAAGAAGAAGAAGAAGAAGAAGAAGAAGAAGAAGAAGCATTTGTTTTGTTTTTATATATTTAAAATTTGGGGGATATTAATCTCTCTCCCCACTCAAATAGAGTTTCCATACCTTCAAGCATGTGTGTGTGTGTTATTGAATATATTTTAGAAAAATACCTTTTTTTAACATAAACGAGGTTTATTTTAATGCAAACATTTGGAAATATAGATGCACACCCTCGTAGTATATTCCATAGGCTTTTTGTTCGTTTAAGCCCACGTGTACTCGGGAGGACGCACACCTATCCCCGCTCTGCTTCCCCGTAACCAGACCGACCGACCGACCGTCCATCCTCCTGCTCTCTACCCACCAACTCCCCGTCAGCCTGACTGCCTGCCTTCCCGCATTCAAACGCAAACACACCGATGCGTACACAAACGCCCAGATATGAATTCTGACAAGCTTCTGAAGATACGCGACGGTTTACTCCAATGCATAAAACCATTTCTGACGCCTCGCGCATGCTCCGTCGTCATTATTCTTTCTTTACGTCTACCCTTTTCTTTTTTTTCCCCCTTCATTCTGTCTTGTGTTTTTCATTTTGTTTGTTTGTTTTTTGTTAATTTTTTTTCTTCTTTTGGTTCTTCCATTTTTCAGTCTTTATTTTTCCTATCAAAGATATTTTTCTTTTTTTTTCTCTCTTTCTGTTATATCCTTGTCCTTTTCTTGAATTCTTAGCCATAATCTTGTGTTTATTATTTTCTTGGTTTTCTTGATTTTCTTTCTTTAGTTTTTCTCTTTATAAAATCCACTCCGATCCTTTATTTGTTTTTCTTTTGTTTTACTTTCTTTTTTATTTTCTGTTTCTTTCTTTCTTTTTTCTTCAGTTTCTTTTTCTATAACTACCCCCCCCCCCGGCTGTTCTTTCTTTGATTCCTTTTTTCGTTTTACTTTCTTTTCTCTCTTTCTTCTTCGCTTTCTTTCTTTCTTTCTTTCTTTCTTTCTTTCTTCTTAAGTTTATATCTATATCTTTCCTTTCTATTCTTTCTTTGATTCTCTTTTTCGTTTCAATTTCTTTTACTCCCTTTCTTTCTTTCTTTCTTTTTTTCTTTCTTTCTTTCTTTCTTTCTTTCTTTCTTTCTTTCTTTCTCCGTCGATAAAATTTCCCCTCTAATTTTTATTTGATTCTCTCTTTCATTATATTTTTTCTTTCCATTATAATAACCCGCTTCTCTTCTTTCTTCATTTCTCTCTTTCATTTTACCTTTATTTTCGCCATTTCTTTATTTTTTCTTCAGTAACTCCTGGAATTATTTTCCCCTCTAATCTTTCTTTGATTCTCTCTTTCATTTTAATTTCTTTTTCTCTCTTCTTTCTTTCTTTCTTTCTTCAGTTTCTCTGTCTATAACTTTCCCTTTTGTTCTTTCTTTGATTCTCTCTTTCATTTTACCTTATTTTTCTTTCTTTCTTTCTTTTTCTTTCCTTCTTTCTCGCTTTCTTTTTTTTTATTCTTTAATTTTTTCTGTCTTTAACTTTCCCTTCTCTTCATTCTTTGATTCTCTCTTTCATTTTACCTTATTTTTCATTCTTTTTCTTTCTTTCTTTCTTTCTTTCTTTCTTTCTTTCTTTCTTTCTTTCTTCAGTTTATCTGTCTATAACTGTCCTCTCTATTCTTTTGTTAATTCTCTTTCATTTTAATTTCTTTTTCCTTTTCTTTCTATTACTTGATTTTCCTTCTTTCTCATTTTCTTTCCTTTTTTGCCCTTATTCTACCTTCTATCGTCGTTCTCTTTATTTCCTATTTTCATCTTCATTCATTCTTTTTTTTTCCTTCTGTGTTATTTTTCTTCTTTCTTTCTTTCTTTCTTTCTTTCTTTCTTTTAAATTCTGACATTATCCCCCTCTTCTTGATACTGAGCCTTCTTTATTTCCTTGTTCAGTTCACCATTCATATTTTCTTTCTTAGTTTCTTCTTGTTCTACTTTTGTCTGCGGTCATCGATCCTTTCATTATAACTTCTTCATTTTTACCATTCCTTTTATACAAAGAATTATCTTTAAAACTGGAACTTAGTTATTCTATAAGTTTTAAACCCTCTTCATGATTTCGACCATTTTCACATTTTTTTTTATTTTTGCTTTTTTCCTTTTATTCTTTATTATACATTTCTATATTTAAGTTTACCGCTTTGCTTCAATTTCATGTCTAATTTATAATTTTTTTCCCACTTTCTTTCTCTGTTATCTATCGTTCTTATTGCATGCTTTTTTCTTTTGACCTATTATTTTCTCATAATTTTTCTTTTTTTTTTTTTCGAATTTTGCCTTTAATTTTCTCCTCCTGCTCTTTTTGTGATATGCTTTGCTCTGTTTCTTTTTTGCTTTCTTTTTACTTCTGAATTTTTCTATCTCTTTCTTCCCCACACATGGCTTTTCGGGTCCCTTCTTTCTTTCTTTCTTTCTTTCTTTCTTTCTTTCTTTCTTTCTATTCCCAACTATCGTCATTATTCATATCTTTTTTCATCGCATCGTTGGTCTGCAATTCATTGTCTTACCTACTTCAATTCCTTGCCTCCTTGCTCCCCACCATTATATATATATATAAGTTAAAAGTTCTTGGTTCAACACACTTTCAGCAAAATTTAGTGGGGGTAATCCCCTTTTTTAAATACCCTTGTATATATATATATATATATATATATATAATTATTCCTTTTCCACAATTTAGCCCCCAATGACTCATTCTGTTTTTTCTCCTTTCTTCGTAGCCCTTAATTTCACTTTTTTCTCTCTCCATCCACAGTCACCTCTACGAGATCCACCATTTAAAAATGTCCTCTTTCCTTCTATCTTCCCCATACACAGCGATCTAAAATGTCTTTCTCTCTTTTCCATTTTCAGAGACTCAGATTCCTCTTTTGTCTTTTCTTTTTAGAAACAAATATATTCGCCTCTCAGCCGGCCATGTTTGCTAACCACTTTTTCTTCCTTTCTATCGATAGCAAGTCCTGCAGATTTTTGCAGGTCACACACAAGTGCGTATGCACACATATACACCATCTCAGACGTGCATACCTACGTACATATACACATAAATCCACCATCTTTTTATGCACATGCATACATGCACGCACATTCCAAACTGCCCCCTTCCTAACTCCACTGCAGGTCCCCCTAACCTTACCCTCGGCATCCACTGTCCACATGGACACTACTGGACAAGAACCCTGTTATTACACACCATACGTGTCCACCATCAAGCCACATCGGACTCGTCAGCGCTGGAAGGCAGATATTAAGAGAAAGAGCAAGTCGGAAAAGGAAGAGAGTAAGGGGTGACGGGGAGTAGAGCAGTCCCCTTCTGCTTTTTCTTCTGATATTCTGACCCTTCTCCTTAAGGTTTTCTGTCCAGATTTTTTTTCTCAGTCTTACTCCCTCTCGGTGGTCTGGAGTGGAGCTAAGGGGTGATGGGAGTGGAAGTGTATTTAGTTTTCTGGTCTGGGTGGGGAATACAGCGTGCTTGAGACCAATGGGGAATTGGTTCAAATTGAAATTATTTGTAAAATTGGTATAACTCTTTCAATTACATACGCGCATATTTACACTTTATGAAAGTATACATATGTTAAGAACACACTGATATATATATATATATATATATATTATACATGTGTAAATTATTGTGTAAGAGCATCTATATAACTAGGAAAATAAAAAATACAAAGGTATATATATATATATATATATCAAGCAAGAATAATATATATACATTGGCTTTGTCAGCGTTTGTCGCCAAAAGGTGAAAAACAGAATTTATATTTATTATATATATATATATATATATATATATATATATATATATATATATATATATATTGGTTAAATAAACAAGACAAGGGGAAAGCCATACAGTTCTTAATCTCGGATGATTGGATTATAACTGTGTGTACTTTTATGTATATATATATACATATATATGTGTGTGTGTGTGTGTGTGTGTGTGTGTGTGTGTGTGTGTGTGTGTGTGTGTGTGTGTTATTATTTAAAATTTATTATATTAATAGGAGAAAAGTACCCAGTATTGAGTAGAGCGTTTATAGATATAAAATATGTGGACATAGAAATCATGACGGGATAGTGACTCTCAGTTTCAAGTCAGAACACATAAGACGTTCACGTCTTTAGCGATCATTAGATCTTGTTGAAAATAACAGTCAACATGCATTAATTTTTAGCCACATTACTTAAAA